>JANHGB010000944.1:0-29616 GCA_026283785.1 Coracopsis vasa | reverse complement strand
AGACGCAGGATTCGGCCAATTCTGGCAAGTCGGATGACTCTGAATAGCGTTGGGGACACAAAATATTTCTCAATCATCTCAGCTAAGAACATACCTAGAGAAAAAAAGTGAATATTTAAAATGTAATTTTAAATTCATTAATTCACTGCCCATAGAAAGATTTATTTATTGCTGTCTCCTAAACAATCAGTATAGGGAGCCTATAGTTATAGCAAAACATCATCCAAGTTATTCCATTTTGTTGAAAGCACCTTCCTGATGTTGGAATGTTATCTAGGAGAAGGAAAATAAGTAAAAGATGACTCGCTTGTGGCAAGGTAATTAGGGTCTGCCTGTTTTCAGTTATTCTTAAAGCAGCCTGGAAAGAGAAATTTCTGTCTTAGATATAATTAGTTCTTGAAGCAGAGCCTATTACTACCGTCTTTTATGAACAATTATATTACTTAATTTCTGCAAATTAGTAATTATTTTTTTTTTTTACCTGAGTATCTACACTGTATCAGCGTAGCCTTGCTCAGGTGTATCACTCTTTAAGTTTTGTCACACAACTCATTTGCACCTTGGAGAGTCATCAGCTTTTAGTTGACAGAAATCTAAATATTCACCACGTCCTTAGTTATCAAAACCAATTAAAAACCTCACCCCCTTCACATACTTTTCAGGTTTAGTACTGAAAACAAATTTGTGGTTAGTTCACATATACCACTAAACATTTCCTGTTAATCTAATGCACCAAATAGTTCCTTTATGTCTTCTGATGTGGAAGATGACAGAAAATATGGAAGAGATAAAAATCTTACAAGCGACATTTCATATATTGTACACTATAATGTATGAAGATCTGAATCAACATTTTAGTCATACAGGAAACAGAAAAATTCATATTCAATATCATAACATTCCTGAAACAAATGTTCCCTTTTCTTTCCACTAGTTCTTTCTTGAAAGGGAATTGCTCTTACCTACTATGGAGAGAATCACAACCACAAAATCAAATATATTCCAGCCTAGAGTGAAGTAGTAATGGCGAAGTGAAATCAATTTCAGGACACATTCTCCAGTGAAAAGGATAATGAACACAAGGTTAATCCGGGATAAAATTGTTTCCATTTCTTTACTTTGGTCATCTGTTTCTACCATCATTGTGACCATGTTAAGGCAGATGAGTATCATGATGCTGATGTCAAATACTTGTTTGGTTACAAAATCAAAGACCATGCCTTGGAATTTGTTCTGAAAAACAGAGATGGGATACAGTTTATAGTCTGAAAATATTTGTCTTTACAAATGCCAAATGGGAAAGCAAGCCCCTGCAAGATTTAGGAGTGCAGAGCAAGACCCATTCATGACACATCTGTTAATATATACTAAACACATGCTGGTTTGTGTCTCACTCTGTGAGATCGTTTTGAGAGCGGATCAAGAAGTGTACCACTGTTGGGCAAAGGGATGGGAAGGGAAACAATGCAGTAATAACAGTAATAACATTGACAATTGATTCTATTGGTGTAAAAAAGGTGGTATAACTTGACAGCCAGAAAGAGTACCAGCCAAATAAAAACTTATTATTCTTAGCTGATTTGTAATACTAATACCCGGAGAGGCCTCTCTCTTTCTTAACCTGATTGTGCTTGGTGAGATCATTGAAATGCTGAAGTTACATGTCTCCAACACACCATGACTGCAATATCCTAGTTTTTCTTTAGTACTTAGCTAAATGTTTATTGCCATATGTCTCTCCTCAGAAAGACTATTTTTAACCACTTGGTGCATAAGGTGCAACAAGTATTTTATTTTTTCCAAACACTGTAGGAGTACAGTAAATAACAGTTTCTTATCTCAGAAACAAATTTATCCTAGTTTATGCTTTGCTCCCTAGGGTGTCCTTTTATCCTGTAAGATTATCTATATCTGTCTTTGTCATTAGGTGACCACTGCACCCTTCTGTCTTCAGCAAGGACCAGTGCCTCCCCATTTCCTACACATTATCTGGGAGGAGAAAACAGAAAATTAAGTTTATCTGAGGGTAACAAGAACCAATAAATGATACAATCAACTGTACTCTTCTAGGACTTAGGGAATTATGAAATTTATCACATTAACCTTATTAAAACCTACAGTTCATATTTCCAAGTGTATGTTTTTAAATGAAACATGAACAATCTAGTCCACTGAATGAAGAAAAAAAGGGACAAATTCTACCTTTACAATAAAATAAATAGAAAGAATATTTTCTTTCCAGACATATAACCTTTTCTTGTTGGCTGAAATCATATTCCCCAATGAATATTTAATATTAGGGGGTTTAAAATCAAATCACTCTTACCACTGGCCTTGGTATAGGTTTCTGTGGCTTTTTGGATCCCAGTTTCTTCATTGCATTATAATATTTCTTCTGTTCTTCTGTCATGAATATGTCCTGACCTCCAAAGTAAACAAATAGTATCAAAACTAATTACTGCCGTGTCCATGCATGCAACATTTAACTACAGTATGTCTCTCTGTAATATAATACCATAGTATGTCTCTTTGTGATATAATAGATTTGATTTAGATAACAAAAGTGATGTTTTTCAGGTATTTATATTGTAAATGCTCATATGCATTCCTAAAAAACAAAACCTCCCCTTTGTCAGGCTGACAGTTGAATTTTTCTTCATGCTCACTTTTGCTGACATGGCTAAAATGTCTAATTTACTATAAAATTACTATGCTGATGCTGTTAAATAACTTGCTGATTTAGGGCATACAACCCTGATTGGTTCCTCATGTGTCCTAAATTCTAGACAGACTTTTAAGATTACAGATAGCTAGGTCTAAAATGGGGGAACTTTGAGGCACAAGTTGTGCCAGGGGAAAGTATTTGGGTCTAACCTGAGGGGTTTAATCACCTTTGGTACAAAATTTAAAAAAGTAATCCAAAACATGCCATAGCAAATTATTAATTAAAACATCACTAGAACCTTGACTAACTCAAATTAGCCTTTGTTTGCAGATGCACATGCTGCCAGTCAGATGTCCAACTGACTGTCTGAATTTCAGTATAAAGTAAATTGTGCTTATTGGTGAATCTGAACTAAGTTAGATAGAAACATAATGCCAAAGTCTCTGTCTGCTAAACTGGATATCAAAATTCAAAGCATAACTGATAGAAATGGAGGAAGTAGCGTCAGATGTGTTTATGGCTCTTTTAAGAAGCTAAAGAATATTTTCACAAGGAAAAATTTCTGTAGTTCACAATTGACTTTAACCATAGATTCTGTTTAGTACTGCTGCTTTCTACTTGATTACCGGATAAAACCAAATCAAAACTGCTTTTTCACAGCATACAAAGATTTAGAATCATCCTAAGGTTCACGTCGGCAGGTGAAGGCTGAGAATCATGAGGCTTCAAAATATTTTAAATGTGATTATTTGTATTTTTTTTATTTTTAAAATTATTAAAAAACTATATGCATTGTCAATGTATTTTTTAAGCAGACTTGTATGTCAAATGTATAGAAATAAATCTTCCTTTTATACCTTTGCATTATTATTGCTAATAAATTATAGATTGTGTCTAACAAGTTCATCTAATGTCTTACAAAATTGTTAGAAAAATAGAGTTCTTTTGTACACTTTTTTACTTGTATCTTTAAGCCTATTCATGTGAAGTCTGTCAAACTTACTATTAACCCACTATTTAATCAGTTTGCAGAACTGTTATCTATTGTATGAAAACAATGCCGTATTATATTATCATTAAGTGCCAACAGTTTATAACTTTAATAAAAATTAATTTATCTTGATTTTAAAAAGTTAATTAAAAGGTTAATATTGCAGATATTATTACATCTAATCAAAAGAATAATGCACATTCCCTTTTTGCATTTTCATTTTAGCTATTACACAATTTGCAAACTATTCTGACCGAAATCCTGACTTGTCCCTTTTCACTCATCAAAATGATGAAATGCAAAGGTCAAAATCATGCACACAGATTCAACACAGATTGTGTTAAAAAAAGAAACATTTTTATTCAGGGACTCAAAATGACTTTTGTTTTTTATTAGCTTTACATAATAGTTATTAATTCATTATAGTTAATAATTTATAGAACTATGGAAACATTTTAAATACTTATCTTCTTTTTTTGTTGGTTGAAGTTGTCTATGATGACACCAATGAAAAGGTTCAAGGTAAAGAATGATCCAAATATGATGAAGATGACAAAATAAAGATACATATACAAGTTGTCCTCATACTTAGGTTGATGTTCTACCTGCAAAACATTGTAAATTTGATTAACCATGGGAATACTAAATGTAAAACCACACTGTATATAATTTATGAGTAGGTATATGCTAACTTAGCTAGAAAATCTTTAAACTGTACTCAGTTAATAAAAAGACTAAACATGTCCATTCCACTCAATATTTGGAGAACTGGAGGTTGACAGAATGATTGCTCATATGGAATTTTAGACTAAATATGCACACAGATATGTTTATGTACGTACATATACACAAAGTTCCTTGTATAGAAGGAAGAACCAATGTGGGACTGAGAGCAGTCATTAATACTTAAAATTTTAACAGCGCAAATCTAAATATTTTATATTATGTTCAGTATATTTTGATGCAACAGAATCAATCAATTTTACTATTGCCTAAATCTCCCTGGAATTCTTTTGGGCTTACATGATTTAGTTCTGTAGCCAAGTTAAAATTCTAATTCCTAGAAAACAGATGTTCTTCAAGCTTAGAATCTAATTGCACTTAAATATATAGATCAAGGAAATGCTCAGACCTAAATAAACAATGAAATGTAGTTACATATTATAAAACAAGATTAATATATTCAATATGTAATAATTACATTATATAATCTTAAATTAATTAATACTACAGATTACCAAAAGAAGTGGCTAAAAACCCTCTTCTTCCTTTTTAATTAACATTAGCTTTTTAAAAAAAGTCCCATTAAGTTAATTTATCTTATTTGCCTAAACAGAAGGAAGTAGGATTAATTCTTTCCACTACAAATTCTAAGATTCATGAAATTAGATAAAAGTTCCTTTCTAGACTAAATGTATCTAGAAAAATATGTACTGGTGCTGATTATAATTCTTTATGTTATTGTATGTGTAGCTGTTTAAATTCTATACTCAGAACACGGCCAACAGATGATATTTGAAATTCTTACACTTACATCTCGTGAATCAACAGCAGCATACATAATATCCATCCATCCTTTGAAAGTAGCCTAGAAATAAAATATAGTTGTTTGTCTTTCCTATAAAAATTCATAATGCGGAAAATAACTAGGTCACAGCATTTGGGCCTTAACTTTTAGTAAAATAATATCTAAATATGTAAACCACATTTAATAACACAGGTATATTTTTATAATAATACTATTTTTTTGAGAAGTTATTTTTCAGTTATTAAAAGACTCTGAAGGCCTCAGCAGGGGCAAAGTGTGTTTGCAGCTGCAGATTCTTGCTTTGCAGATTAAGAATGGTAGACTTGGATAGACATTAATGCTGGAACTGTTAAAGTAAAATTTACTAGAACCACTCATGCTGACAAAAATTTTATCAAGTGCACAGTATGAATTGATGGAGTCAGCAATACAACTTCTGAACAGATATGAACATGCATCTGAATGTTTTTGCTATGGCTAAACTACCATGGTATTTTTAGAAATGTTTTAATCCCACATAACTAAAAGGAATAGACTCTCTTAAAAAAAAATATATATATGTATATACATATATATATATACACACACATTGTTTCTTGAGGAATAAGATTTTCAGAAGACCAAAAGCGAACTGTGAAAGAACTGGGATTAACTTCAGCAAAACTCTGGGCTGAGTTCCAATAGAGACTTTGGGTCGAATAGAGGAAAATAAGATCTGCCATCATTGCTCGAAGGCAGTGATTTTCATGGACATGGAACGTCCACTATCTGAGGAACACCAAAGGGTTGGTGTGACATGCCAGTTGAAAGCACAAGTGCCCACCCATTAGCCAGGGTTTCCAAGCTTATTCACAATAACGAAAAAAAGAGCTAAAATGCCTGTTAAATGAACAGATAAAAAAGATCTCTTCTAAGGAGATTCAGGAAAGGAATTATCCCACGGGGTATATTTGCATCTGTGCTTTCCAGAAGTAGCTCTGATACTTTGGTACAGCTGTTACTTTCCACAGCAGAAAACTTGCATTCCTGGAGTTTTTATGCAGTGCAATACAGATATATATTAAGAAGGTATACTTGAAGCCAGGCTTCATAGCTCTTTGTGGTTCAGTTGACAATTGGCAGCCATTTGGTACACTTTGCATAGCAATATTAGAAGAGGATTAGAGTTTGGTAAGAGCAACAAACACAGAAGAGCAGAGGGAGAATGTTAATGGGGACAATCAGCTGAAGAGGTGACATGATATATGCTCAAGGATCCTTTAATCTGTGCAGGAAAACTAAAGGGCAGAAGGGAACATTTGAAACAGAAAAGAATCAGAACAAAAAGAATAAAAGAGAAGAATGAAAGGTTCACAGTAGTGATGTAGTAATTAAAGACCAACACTGTCTGCATGAATGACATGGATGACATTCAGAGAGTTTCAAGAGACTAGAAGTTTTCTTTGTACATCTTCAGAGTCAAGTATTGGTAATAAGATGGTTTAGTCTCTAGTGCAAGGGTAGCAACAAGATCTGGTCAGAGAATTAGGATCATCATTCAGTACTACTACTCAGCACATCAGAGTGCTGACTTTACAGACTTTGAATATGTAGCAGTAATTAATAGAATATGCTATGCAATACAATAACATCTAATACTTCACAAGGACAATACCATAATTAACATAAGTATATTAAAATGATTCTTTAACAAGCATTAATGGAATATAATAGTTATAAATCATTAGTATTTTTTTCATAAAAGTATTTTACATTTTCCTGTTTTAGCCATAGTTTAATGTCTTTGTAGTTTCATGTACTTCTTAATAAAATACATTTATTTTAGTAGCAAGTACTGTTTATCTGCCAACATCAAGAGAAAGTGCTATATGATTAATCAGACCTAATACTCAAGTAGGATCTGTCTGTCAATAACTATCCATATTCTTCCCATGGACAGCTTCTACTTCTCTTAGAGGATTTCAGACCTCTTACACAAGCATTTATGATAATAAAGAATTGGCTCCAAGGTGCATGAAACATTGGGTGCCCTAATCTCAGATCTTGCATTATTTATTATTTCTTTCCCCAAACCTGCTTCCAGTTTTGGAAAATCAAGGCTCTATTAAACAAATACCTTCACCAGAGACATGGAGTTGGTATGTTTTTATTTTTACCATCTAACTTACACTGGTTCCTTAGATGAGCATAAACATGAAGGAAAATCCATTTTACCTTGATCACACTGTTGACAAAAGAAAAATTATTTCACAGTGCCAAACTGCCTGGATTAATGGCTTTTGACTCTGACAGAATTTTGCTGTGGATGTGTAATGATCACAGAATCACCAGATTATTAGGGTTGGAAGCGACCTCTGGAATGTAAAAGGCATTGACAGTAATTTCTGTGAGTTAGTTGTCTGCCCTCTTTTAAGCTGCTGTCTGCCCTCCTGTCTTACGAGGTAATAGAGCTCATAAAGGAGGGCAGAGACCTTTTTAATAATTATAGGGACTTCTGAGCCTTGCCCACCATGGCAAGACACATGAAATACATTCCTGAAGTTTGTATTGTGCAGCACTAAAAATATTCTTTACCTTTTACATTTATTATTTTCTCATATTATCATCATGATGAGACTGTGTTCCCTAGCCTTGAAATGGAAAGTTACTTTACTATCATTAATACAAAAAATATAGGTAACAATGCAATAGAATTATGTAAGCTGTACATCATTGCTATGAAGAAATTACTCCACTCCTTAACAGTCTTAACTTGCCCATTTTTTGTAGACTTCTTTAAAAAGAGCAAAAAGAAATTATATAAATTTACTTACTACTTGAAGAAGAGCAAGATATCCAGCTCCTACATTATCAAAGTTAACTTTCACATTTTTCCATCGGGCACTTTGATTGTTTTTTATGAGTTCCTCACACTGAGTGTAATTGTTGACATCACTGACATCAAACATCTCACCAGTTGTGGTGTTGACACAGTGATAGAATTTGCCAGCAAACAGATTTACTCCCATGATGCTGAAGATGAGCCAGAATATAAGACAAACCAGCAATACATTCATGATAGATGGAATTGCTCCTACAAGGGCATTTACAACCACCTAGTGTACAAATTAGACAAAATAGCCACTTAGTTTGTGAGCAGAAAAATAAAAATACTTTAAAAATGTTTAAACAGTATTAACATGGAATGGACAGTTAAAATGCTACATTAAAATCTATTGGGAAAATTTATTTACGATTTAATAAAAACACTAATGAGATCGCAAAAAGCAAGAAATAAAATAATATGCAAACCAATACAATGCAAAAGTCTGAAAAAAATAAAAAAGCAAATGAAAACCTGTTAGTAGCAAGATGGATTCTTAGAATTTGTGTGCTCTAGAGGAAAAGAGAGAAATAAATGTTAAATTCCAGCAATACAAATCAAAATCTATGAATAGAAAATAAACCAGAAAAAGATCAGAGAATGATGATGTGGGAGACTCAATAAAAATGTTTACATGTAAAACTATCATTATGAATTATTTCAAACTCTATGTATATATTGGCACCAGTGTATTTTAGCATCTACATACAATACAACAGAATTAAGCATATCTAATTTACTTTTTATTAACAGCATCTGCTGTAAGTCTTGGGTTTAAATTGCTTGGCTCACTGTAGTTGTTCTTACACGTACATTTTTTTTAATTGGTTGCATTTGATACAGTTGAGCTGATCTATAAGGGCAAGGGCGATAAAAGAGAGATGAAATCCCTTTTACTTCTTGTGATTGAACTAAAAGAAAGCTGCAGATAATCACATGATAATTTCCTACCAAATCAGTAGAGGCTGCACTAGTTTTTTGTGTATTGTTTTGAAAATAGCAGTATTTTTACAGTATATGAATTTGACTGGACGTAGTCTAATATCAATAGAGGTTTTGCCCATTTATTAGATAGAGACTTATGTGTTGTTTGCAATGCAAATCACCCCCTACACTGGCTACTGTGGCCACATCTAGAATATCTCAGCCTCAACCCAGACAGGAACCATACTATTTCTTTGGAAACTTAAGACCCATGACCAAACTGTAAATTTGTATCGCAGTATCTGGGTGTTTCGAGGTGAAAGATTAAAAGGAAATTTCTTAGTAACATTACCATATTAAATTTTTATGCATTGATTTTTCCAGGAAATAGCATCGTCTGCATTTTCAGCAGACAGCTTGCAATAGTTTGGGGGGTTGTGGGGTTTTTTTTGTCAGATTGGCAGAATATGAAGATAATTTCCTCAACAGGAAGGATTTAAGCTGTGTAGGAGGAGAGGTAAGATGGCAGCATATGCATTCATACGAAGAAAAGGACACTAGCTGAGAAAATTATTTCCTATATCTCCTTTTCTATACTTCCAACCTCACAGTTATCAGAGAACCTTTCTCTAATACTACAGCATTTATTATGGGACCTTTTTTCCCCAGGCAGGTAGACAGGGAACCACAGGGAGGCTATAGTTTCTGGTGTGTCACTGTTGTCAGTTTCTTCACCTTTTTTTTGTTTTGTTTTGTTTTGTTTTGCTTTGCTTTGCTTTGCTTTATTTTGTTTTGTTTTCCAGCTAATCCTGTTCCACCTAAACCACTGACAAACTGGCAGAGAATAGAAGTGAGGTACAGAAACGTGTAACTTAAAGTTCCCAGCTAAACTGGAGGAAAAACCTCCAACCCTCTGTTCTAAAATTTCTCATGTCTTTTTACTTTTCTATAGAGATCTACAAATCAATGGAAAACACAATTATGCAACAGTCAGCAGGCAAATCTAATGAGCTCAAAGTCTCATCTCCGAATATAAGCTTTACACAACTTGTGTATAAGGACATGTTGGGACGCTTTTTCCATACATTTTTGCATGCATTCCCATTCTGGAGTTCTTTGCAGAAGGCATGAGTGTCAAACTTCTACATTACTTTTTGTATGCATGTATTCATTCAGACTCATTCATTTTATCTCACCCTCATTCCTTCAAATCGTGACAAGGCTCTTAAAGGTCTTAAAGCTCGTAATGTTCGAAGTGATTTAATGGCACCAAGTTCAGAATAGCCCAAAGCATTGGCTATTAAACTAACCAATGAGACCTATAAAAAACACAGAAAAAAATATTATTATGAAATTTGTTCTACACTGTTTAGTTAAAAAAAATACAGGTTCAATCAACAGAAGTATCAACAGTGACACCATTCATGCTTATAGTGACATTGGAGGCCAAATCCCACTATTTTTATACTTGCTGGAAGGTCAACAGGTCATATGAAGGCATGTTTGAAAAAGGAATATATGCTATTAAATGCCTGTTATAGCTAAGTAGGATTTAACAGTCAGATGGAAGCTCACTGTTGGTGAAGAATATAATTTTCAGTAGTACTTTAAGACAAAATAGCCATACTTCC
Organism: Coracopsis vasa; assembly: GCA_026283785.1. Taxonomy (NCBI): domain Eukaryota; kingdom Metazoa; phylum Chordata; class Aves; order Psittaciformes; family Psittacidae; genus Coracopsis; species Coracopsis vasa. The sequence goes on along the minus strand of JANHGB010000944.1, from coordinate 19,014 downwards.
AGTAACTTCATTAAGGTTCAACCTTTCAAGCAATTTAAAGTTCTGAATACATTAGGATAGTTTATTAACTACTGAAAATATTATTAATATCTATAATCACTAATAATATGCTAAATAATGTAGTGGTTAATTAGCTTTTGTAATAAATATTAATTCTAAGTCACTCAGTTCATAGCAACAATAGGCAGGGTATCTATGAAATATATATTGACAGAACGTTTACTTTCTCACTTGTCTGACAACTCTTTTTTTTTTTTTCCTCACTTCTAAATATAGGGAAATATTATGGGATATATGGTAAGAGATGCTGGCATTATAACAATAAGTTCTTTGTTACCAACAACAGTAGTGAGCTCCTGTTCATGTTACTGGGATTTTATTACAAGCTAATCTACTTTAGGAAAGAGCAATTAATTTGCTTCTCAAATAGAATGGTATTTTAAACAGTGTTTAAATTTATTTCAATTTAATTTAATTTACTTTGATCAGTTTTGCAGACAGGAGCAGGGAAGTACACCCCACTTATTTTATTCAGTTCTACCACCAAAAGCGTAAATGAACATATTTCAATTCTTGAGAAATTCCTTAAAATATTCATTGCAAAATACCTGACTCTAGAGAGTTTTTCAAATAATTCGCTTAACAGAAATAGACATTCACTGATAATGGTGGTAAGATTTTGCCCATTAGATGAAAAATTAGTTTCCTATGTTACTTGTATCCATAAAGAAAAATTAGGTGAATCAGAAACACAAGCGTTACAAAATCATGTCTCAAAAGGACAATCTGAGAGCAGATAGAAATCAATTATTCGTTACTATGATGCTATGTGTATTAGTCTAACAAAAATTGTGTTTTAGTGAATTCACATCACTGTAACTTTCAACTGGATTACATGTAAGGATGTAATTCTTTTTATCAAAGGAAAGGCTTATTGCCATAATGGAAAAGTTTAAAGGAACTTGCTATGATTTATAAGCATATTAAGAAGAAAATCTTATTGACTTTCTGTAGCCTGTAACTTGTCTGTTCACTTACAAGAGATAACATTACTGTTTCTGCCATTACATTAATTACTGTCATTGATATTAATAATTGTCATTAATACAATTTATTTGTCCTGTGATTCTACAATGAGAGAGGGTATTTTTTATCAATTTTTAATATATTCCAGAGATAAAAAGACATTAAATTCTCAGTATTATTAATAGAATGTTCATCATGATTCACTTACATCAACAAGAAAACAGACATTTGGTATAATATCTTTACCTCTGCTGTGAAGACAGCACATTTTATGGATTAAAATGCATGCAGATACAGTAATTTTAAAAAATTGAAAGGAACTCAAATTTTTACATTCATCTCCTAAAACTGTAGTGTTATATGTCCACATTTTTGTGTACGGATCTTCTAATTTTGCAAAAAATGTTTTGAAATTTAGCAGTCATAATTAGCCCTGCTCAAAATCTTCACTTAGGGTTGTCATCCAAGCCAGACCATCGGTCATACACTCCACATTGACTTTATTTCTATTTAAGCCTAAATTTTTACTCCATATGAATTCTGTGCTACTTGGTGAGGTAGCTTACATATGTGATTTGATTACAGTTCCTCAATTCCAACACTGCTTATCATACCTTTCATTTAGTTTAAGTGTTTAGGTATTACACTTAACTAGGAATAAAAATAAACTGCAAGATGTAGGGGGAAAATAATAAACCACCACCACCACCACCACCACAACAACAACAACCCTAACCAAAAACATCCAACCAACCAAACAAGAAAAAAAACTGTAAAGATTTTTCTTTCTATTGGGAAGTTAATGCTTTATTTTGTTTTTTGAAAGATAGACACTGTATTATTGGCTTTCCAGGTAAGCATTTTTGACATGCTGAGAGACAGGATACTGGACCTAGTATAGCCTTTCTTATGCCTTATATAGCCTTTCTTATGTTACGGTCCTATGCTAAATAATACATTTTTCAATATGTACTTGGTGAATAGCTCTTAATTTATGATATTGTACTGGCAAGTATTCAAAATTAATTTTGTTTAGATGCATAATTGCAAGCTGATTATGTTCCCTAACTCACAGAACAAGAGCACTAGGTTTCATACGTGTATCATCTGAATATCCCTTTGAATTAATTAACTAATTTCATTAATTTTTGGATTATCCAATGTTATCATAATATACAATGTTAGGATACACATAAAGACATATAAGACTATCGAGGAAGACAAAGTGACATCCCTTTCAGTATCGGGTCCCCCAACACATCAATATGCTCATCTTATTTCTTCTTATTTTGATTATGAAGTTTTCAAGGCAGCAGTTGCCCCTTACTCTGTGCATACAGCATTTAGCGTATTAGTATAATGTGACCCTGATCTTTTCCAGAATGTTGCTGCTGAGTTATTTTTTCTGAAAAACTAAGAGCATGGTTGAATTAAATTAACTGTTTTAACAGAAAGCATGAAATGTTTTTAGCTATATGAAGAAATATCATATAAGCTATCGACATGACCAGTTTTCATGTACTATACTATAAGCCAAATTGGAGGTTTTTCTTGCTACATTTAAATGTTCAAAAATTGTACCCACAGGAATTTTCTCAGGCATGAGCAATTTCAGGAAGGTCGAAGTTTTCCTTCCACTTACACATTCATTACTGCCCCATAGTATTTGACAAATACGTGGGGGTTTTTTAAAATATTATTTCCATTTCATTCAAGTACAATTTATTAACATAATAATTTAGAAATAAAGTGTCTATACCAAAATATAGGACTAGCTTATAAAGTTTAAAAATACACAGCATAAACTATATCCACTTAACACTAAGATTACATATCCTAGCAGAAAACTACACAAACAAATTTAATAACTGACAAACTCATTGGGTCTTCCCAGATTCTTTATCTCCTTCCCTGATGTCCCATCTCCTAGCTTTGTATGTGGCAAAGACAACTTAGGCTCATTACAGTTGCACATCAAAACCTAGACATAATAAACTTATGACAGATGGCTTCTAGAAAAAGGAGTAAGAGCAAAAACCAAGGCACAAGATGACATGTTCTATAGCATCTAGTTGTACTGTGTTAAGATATTGCTGTCTCAAGCCTTTACTGGATATCTCTGCCAGAATTAGTCTCCCCTAAAAAAGTTATTATGTCCCTGCCTGTCAGCTGCTTGACCAAAATTCAGTCTCTTCACTTAAACCGCTGACTAATTTACCAGATTGTGATTTTGGGTAGATAAGGCACTCCACACAAATATCTGCACCTTGCTGCAGATATTGTTGGTTCTAGCATGAGTGGGGTAGAGAGATGGCATGATAAGGTCAAAAACTGAGGTAGCCAGATGTACGAAGAGTCATCTGTCATGGTCATAAACTGACAGAGCTGAAAATTGCCATTCTTTTGTGTAATTATTAAAACTAATTTGGTCAAAAATCACAGAGAGCAACTATGGCTACTTCTCACAGTGAGGGAGTTAGGTATATAAGATATTAAAGGTCAAAGCCATGAAGGACTATCAGTGTTTACTCTTGAATAATTTTAGAGGATGGAATTAAACAATTTGATTAACTTGAGTCACTTCTAATGAAGAAGGGCTCACTGGTGTTCTCACTGGGAGAATGCCACTGAATCATACCTGTTTAAACTGCCTGTTAAAGCAGTGTAGATTCTCTGCTTTTCTCTACAAAGATAACATGAGTTAATGTATTTCTTTTTAAGTGCTGCCTGTTGGTGTTGAGGGAAATGCTGCATTAGCCTTAGGCACATTTTTTACCACTTTCTGGAACACTGAATATAATGCTTCAAAAGTAGAAGGTTCCAATCTCATTTAGTCATGATTTTATTTATAAAATTAAAAATTATGGGTAAAAACTTAGCAAAATAAGCTGCTTTACTTACAGTGATGTTTTTAATAATTCTGAGAACCTGCTCAGGTAACAGCATCTCTAAGGCTAAACCATTATTAAGTGGAGTATGTCTTAGAATAATCTGTTTAGCTTTATGTTATGAAAAGAGTAATTAAAACATGAGTTGTAGTTTCTCTGAAAACAGTCTTAACATCATCTTGGAAAGGAGCATCTCTTCTGCGTTAACATCCTCTTAAGGAAACTGTTCCAGTGTAGGTCTTCAGGACTGAGATAAACAGTATAACAAAACTAACTTGGGCAGTTTAAAAAGCTGAGGTCTTCCATTTTGAGTTATGGGCCAATCTAAATAGGTGTTTTTCTGTCTGGGAGTCAAAAATCTGATACATTTATATATTTTTAACAAATAAGTATTTATGGAACCAGGATTTATGCAAACTTCCCAATTAATGCAGTAGCTTGGGCAGAAATAACTATAAAGCCACAATTGCCCTGAAATGCCATCTCTCAGTTCCACACTGTGGACATGTATAGCCAATGAACTGGGTCACATAATGTGTGAAGGCAAGAGACCAAAATATTCTGGGAGTAAAACCAGCTTTGATCCCTAAGCAAGGCCTTTGCACAGAAGTGTATCACAGCTGGGAAGGCAGCCAAGAAACCTTGTATTCTCTTCTGTCATAAACCCTGCCAAGTCACAGCTGTTTGAACTATTGCGGATTGGCAGCCCCTTAAAGCTAATTAATTTTTAGACCAGATAGCCACCGTGTTTCTGTTTTATTGAAAATGATAACAGAATAGTTTTGTGGGACAAAGTACTGAGAAATCAGATGAAATCTGGACCAAATGTATTGTTTCACTTGCAAAGTTGCAGTGTTTGTAAGAGGAAACTTTCACAATGTAGTGACTTATTTGCTAAGGAATAAGACAGAATGACCAGAGTTCATTAAAAATAGCATGTTTCAAAATTAGGTTTTGTCCTCATAAAATCTCAAGTTTGATACAACCTGGGTACGAAATTGTTAACCATGAGGAATGAACAAACTGCTGGCCAGCCATCCTTTTCCTTCTGGCATGTAAATCTACTTTAAATAATACATCCAGATCACTATAGGCTATTACTAAGGCAGTAAGACAATGTGAATTATTTTTGCATGTTTCTAAGACTGCTTGGTAGTAAAGAGTTTTACAACATAAAGGACTTAACTAAAGTAAATTTTACAATATTAAAGTCTGTGTACTTACATCAACAATCAGGAAGTCCAGCCAGCACCAGGCATTAGTAAAATATATTTGAAAACCATATGCGACCCATTTTAAAAGCATTTCTAAAATGAAAATATATGTAAAAACTTTGTCAGCATATTCCAGCATGGTCTTGATAGTTTTACGCTGTTCAATATATATATCTTCAAACGCCTATGAAAAAAATATATTCAGGGTTACTAATGTTTCACAGAATACACATGATAAAAATAATCTAATTTTTCCCCTTGTTCTTCTTCATATTTCCCACCTTTAACCACGATACAAATTGGAGTAATTTGCCCTGTCTGAAGTTGGATATATATATGTGTGTATGTACTATTTTACTAATGAATGAAGAAATAAAGCACAAATTTTCCTCCATGTGGTATTAAGAAACTTTCACATACACACACACACACAAAACCCATTCTTATACAAAATCTGTTCCAGATATGTACATTCCATTCTAGAAAGCAATTAGGTAGATTACATTTCTATCCTCCATCAATCAAACTTATGTCTAGCAGACAAACTAAAGAGCAATATATTTGCTAGAATGCACACTTTGGTACTGTAGCGAATGTTAAGTAAAGCTGGAGAGGTGGGTAATGTAAATCTTGTTGGAAAGAGGTTGTTAGGTTTAATTTGTTGTCACACTCTTCCCTATCTTCTGCCTCCGAAAAGGAACAGAATGAAGTAATTATTTCTTTTTTTATTTTGTACGGTCTTTCATAAGCAGAATCCAAGAAGTGGCTGAGCCTAGAAGGAATTAAGAACTTAAAATATAGCTATATATTCAGTTTACAATGATCCTTTGTACTCAGATCTCTTCACAAACATGATGAAAATTTGCAGGCAATTTAAATCTTGAGTAGCTATGCTGGCTTAAATGAAACTTTGCCAGCTTTACAATGATAAATCAAAAGTATCACTAAAAAAGTGCATGTGGAAGTTGACAAATTTTTCAAGTTTGGGCCAAGTTTCATTCCATCCTGAAATGATGGAATGCAGGTAGTTTTATTCAGCTCCAAGTAAAACAAGTCTTTCAGAAGCAAATCTGAATTCTGCTGTTCCTTCTAAGGAGATATCTAAATATTTCAGCATCTGCAATTTTTTTTTCTACTTACTAGTGCGCCACTGCTGAGGAGAATCATGAAGACAATGAAAGTCTCAAACCAGTTGTGCTCAACTATGCTGTAGCAGGTTTTTCTAAGATTCCACCAAATTTTTCCTTTGCCATCCTCTATACTTACTTGACAACATGGAAATTTCTTCACACAACCTGCATTAGATAAAGAAACATTAAGATCCAAAAGCAAATTATTTCAAAGTCAATATTTACTGTGGTATCAACATTGTTAGAAGTGTTAACAAATTTCATAATAATTTTCTAAATTAAATACTGGAATCCTCTTTATAGGATGCTGATATCAGAATTTAGATAAGTGATTTGAAGAGAAACCAGACAATAGTGAACATACAGTATGAGTAAACAATCAAAATAAACCCATTGATATTATTGACTGTTGGCATGTAAACTCTTCCATTTGTTGACGGACTATCACAAAGATTAATTTGTTCCAAATTTCAAGGGCCCTTCCAAATCAGTGTAAAGTGTTTTAAAAGTAGAAAAAGTTTCTTAGTTACATGACATACACAGTGGCCAGGCAGATAAAGTTACTCAAAGCCTAGGGAAACTGTGTTTTGATTTTCATCTGATTTCCACCATTCTAGGTTGAGTATTTTCTTTTGATTGTTGAGGTCATGAAGGTCCACCAGATTTGAAAGCCCCAAGAACTTAAATATGCCTAGTAATAATGCCATTTTATTAATACATCTCTTAAAGCACAGTTATTCTACAACCTTCTGTAAAACAGGCTTCTGGTTCAAGAGCTTCTTCACTTTCAATTTCTGCTTGCTCGCCCTCTCCAGGAGGAGCAATATCAACTGTGCTGCCTTCTGATGAACTGGATGCATTTAGTTTCTGCAAATAAAGTTCCACAGAACAATTTTTTCTCATTAGATACATATTCTATAAAAAATGATATTGAATCAAATCATGCCAGTCTGACTTTTGAGGAACACTAAATTTATACTTATGAATGTGCATCACCATAAGTAAAAATGTAGTAATGACATGTGCATTGTATAGTTCTGCTTCCCAGTTTATCTCCTCATAGGGAACAATTAAATATAACTTGTCTACTAACCTGGTCCATGTATAAGACTTCTGAAGTATTCTCAGTAGTATTAAAACTGGAGAGCTTGCATGTACCACTCTCAATTTATTTCATTTTACTGGATTACACTGAAAATGTGTCTTAATTTTCCCAGCGAAATGAACTAACAGAAAGCTCCACATATATCTTCATGTCCTGTACAGATGGTGTTTTCATAAACATACACCATATCTGGATTAAAAATTTGTAAATTTAATGGCATTTAATGGCAAATTTCTGCACAATTTAATTTTTGCAGAAAGCACAAATTACCAGATCCTAAATACCATCTTTGCATTCCAGTCTTCTGTGCAGACTGAGAGACCCCTGAGGTCCTTTCCTCAGGTCCTTTCCATCCTGAATTTTTCTGTCATTCTCCTACTTTTGTGTTCAGTAAAATACTACATTCCTTACTACGGTAAAAGCTTAGTTAGATAAAGCAACGGAAATTAGGTAACTTTTACCAAGTACATTGAAATTTGGATCAGGTCAAGCTGTTTATCAGACATGCAAGACTGCCCATAATTTTGTCCTTTTAAGAAAGCATATTTTGAAAGGACAAACTTGCCAAAGATGCACACAACTAATGCAATAATCAGACATAGAGTTGTAACTTGTATTCAGTTGTCAATACTGTGTGTCCTTAATCGCTTTCACCCAAACTACATTGTCTTTTACTGTGAAATAAGTCTTGTAATCAGAAAGCAACATTAAAAAAAACACGTCAGTGGAATATTTCTGGTTTATACCATGTAGCAGTAATACATAGGAATTTCGAGGGGGATGGAGAAGGCAGCTTTAACTGAATAGTTCAAATTGTACAGGCATTGATGTAACAAAAGGGCGTTTGGTCACAGACTAGATTTATAGTTTCAGCTAAGCAGATCTGGTCATGCCCTTTGACCTATATGAAGACCTTTCAATAAAAATTTTTTAGGGAATGCTTATTACAAGTTACTTTTCACATTTAGTTTTCAAAATAGTGATCTTTTTAGAAGACATATAAAGAAATACTGCTCAGATGATTTGAATGATTTTGCAACAAATAATAATAACTCTTTATAGAGGCATTTCCATGTATTCTCGTCTTCAGAGACACTGCTGCAAATTAAAACTACTTATTTAACTCTTCAGTCCCTTCAAGAAAATGCATCAGAACTAAGGGCTTTTGTTCTGCCAGAAATTTGGTAAATGGCACATATATCTTCATATAGTGTGGTAAGCAATTCTTTCCTCATATTCAGCTCTTACATGACATGAATGAAGTTTAAAAAAATATTAATGGTGGATGATGGATAATTTCAGGGTTAAGTTTTGAGAAGCTGCCCTTCACACACATGTGCAAATGCAGTCATTACAGGGTCACTCACACTCAGGCTGCATGGCTGTTACTGCATTGTGACCAAAAACAAAGTACTTGTTGCATAATAGAAAAGATTTCTGACAAGCACACAGGTATGAGTTTGAAAAACATTCTTTCTCTTCCTAAATATTGTGATTCATCATACATGGAAAATCATGCTGACAAATGTGAAAAGATTTGGATAAATACATTGAGATTTGGATGTTGGTTAATTTTTGCTTAGTAAACTTGTAAAAAATATCATGTTTTCTTTTTCATACTGATCTTCTTCTGTAATTTCCAAAACTTATGTAAGGAAAATAATTAGAGCCATATTGCCTCTAAATGGCATAATTTTATTACTGGCCATGGAGATCAATAAGTCTGAAATAAAATATCATGCACTTCCCATTGTGAGAGTATTTTAAACTTTGCTTTCTGTATTACATTTACAGACCAAAATACACATTAATTTACACTGTATTAAGCATTATTAGCACACCACCTTATTATACACACATAATGCTCTCTTTTATAAAGAGAATAAGATTTGTTAATTAACTTTATTGTTATATATCATTGTAATACAAAGAAATAAGAAGTCTTAAAATTATCACTGAAATTATAGGCAGTTTCTTCATTAAATAAAAACCAAATATTGTGAAAATAAGAATCTGTCACATTCAAGTTAGAAAAATTAATTCATGGCCTGATCCATCATTATTAAATCAATTACTGACTTAATAGTAGCAGGATAGAGGTTCATAGTAGGCATCAATTATTAATCTATGTGAGTGCCAATTACAGAATTAAAAGGCACTCAATTTTTTAACTGCATCTTCCCATGTAAACTCTGTTGCAGGTAGTCCTGTCAGCATAGTTACTAAAAAACAAGTGATAGAAGTGCAGTTTATAATCATTGCAAACAAAACCTGCTATAATTCTCATCACTTTTTTTCACATAAAGCGTTCTATTCATTTTTTTCCAAATAATTTTAAACAACCATATTATAAAAAGAAACTCATTAAGTTAATAAAACTCCTCTTTGCTTCAAGACCCAATATTAGAAAAGAATCAGTACATTTAAAATAAGTTGACTTTAATGATGGGTTTTTTTCTAGCAATAAAACCAACAAAGCTAATTGGAAACTCAGTATACATCACGGATCAGCATAGTCTTCTTTTCACCTCATAAATGTGATTATCAGCCCCTTGAACATGCCATGCCCTACAAATACTTATTTGCAACTTCAGTGATACCATATTTTCCTCTACAAGGATACAATTGAAAGCAATTGCTTATGATGCAGCATTCTCAAGGCCTGAACCAGCAAAACAACATGCTTGACTACAGCAGAAGCCTGAGCAATACTGTGGAAATCACACACAAAAATAAAATAGAAAATAAGACTACCTCAGTGGGATTTTGTTTTTTTTTCTCTGAAAATAGTATTATGTATAAATATTATTGCATAGGATATTAAAAAAACAAAAACAAAAACAAAACAAAACAAACAAAAGCTTCATCACCAACCCAAATACTTGGTTAATATATGTATAATCAGCCTCCATTCTGTCCTTTAAGAGCAGTGCATCTCTTTTAGCTTCAATCATTAAAACAAGCTTTGACCAACAGCATGTTAATGTGCCCATTTACAGGAAAATGCATTCACCTAAGACCTGGTCTTGCTCTCATTTGATGTTATTCTAGATTTCAATAAGAGCAAGAGCAGGATACTAAAATTTTAAGCTTTACAAACGGCTTCATGATTCAAGTGACAATAAAATAAAGGGATTCAGCCATTACAAATTGCCTTCAGTAATTCAGCCATGTGGTTTTATCCTTTGAGCCTTGGAAGCTGCACTGTAATTGAGTAACAAAATATAAAATAATGGGGATCAATTATTCCAAAGTGATTCTAAACTGACTTTCAATCTCAGATGTTATGATATTTGACTTCTATATAATATTAAGGAAGCCACTTTAAAAATCTGTTTCCTTAGAGTTCTATTTAATGTTCAAAGCATATCTTGGTTTAAAATTTAATCAGTAAAATCTGAGAATTTTCAGAATAAACATCAATATTAATTTATTTTGGCATCTCTGGAAAATTTATATTACAGTATAGTATAAGTAGATCATACTAAACTATAATCAATAGTACAAAATGAACTATTTGGTTATCCTTTTGAAGCCAGTGAGACTCTGCCTGAAGGAAACAGCTTTGCATTTTGCTGTAGGACTGAAATCTCAATCCCAACAAAATTTTGAAACCCAGTTTTACTAGGATAGTTTGGCCTCCTTAGTTTCATGCAATATTTGCTGTCCCTGTTCCTGAAAGCTCTGCCAGTTACGCATCGTGGAGATTATACTTGCCTATAATTAAAAAATCAAAAAACCAAAAATCCCCAAAACCTACGGTTAATATACATGGAATTTTATAAAATATTATGCTGGCTACTCCATAGTCTTTCTAATCTACACCAAGTGAAGTCCTCCAACTCAGTCATAGACTGCTATCATGAAACACCACTGTTTATGAAGGAGTTTAAAATTTAAGAAAAGAGCATTTGTAAAATGCTTTGCTTTGAGAGATTTTAAAGGGGGATTATTTGCTAAGTATAATTTTAGCAATTATGAAACTGTTTACTCTGCTTACAGTTCATAAAACTCAAGATATGCACTGCCCAAATGAATATAAAATATAGTTTGTAGCATCTTTAAGATTTGCATTACAGTGCATCATAGATTTAAAAGTATAACAGTATAATTTGTATGCAAGTAGCTACTGCAATAGCTTAAATATTATTCATGAAGGAGCTGAAGTTGTGGCAGTAATCATTATAAAAGTCACTTAACACATTTCATTACATAGTTACATTTATAAGGGCTGAATCAAAAAGGGCTGGTTTTTTTTTAAAAAAAAACTGTGCATGCTCCCTTTTTCTTTGGCCTCTTTGACGTATAACATTCCAGTACTGTTATGATCCATACTTCAAAACCTGTAGAGCATGCAGTTATTGCTAAAGACTGTATTAAAATATTCAAAAAAATCATTAATAGGTTAAAAAATGTATGTTGGGGTTGCCAATCCCACCTGACCATGCTGTGATGTGAGTCCCATGACTCAGCAGAGAGCAGCTGTGCATGTTTGTACTGTCTTGCAATGGATAGGGAAGGTACATAGCTGAATAGCATGCAGGCCAGTCAAAATCCATTAAAAAGTGATTATATATATATATACATATATATGTATAACTTGCTTAGGTAACCTGTGTGAAAGTGGTGACACGTTGCTCTACCTGGTTAAAAAGCACCAGAGCTGCATTCTTGATTGCTCCAGCTTGGTTTTACCCCTGTGAGAAGTAAGAATGGTAGGTAGTGAAGTTCAAGACACAGGATCTCTAGTTTTCCTCTTTTTGGAATCTCTAATTCAAACATGGCTTTAACACAATTAAAACAGGCTTATTAAATATTTTATGATCAGTTGGCAAAAAGGGAAATACATACCACCTGAAATGTTGAACAAACTTTTTCTACAGAACTTGTTTATTTTAGAGAAATAAGAAATGCAGAAGCTAGACCTGATAAACCACACTCTGAAAATGGTGATTCATAAATAAAAATAGAATGAATTCAATTAATAAAGACATGGTTAGCAGATTTGGAAAGTATTCCAGTATTTATATAGTACTTAATGCATATTAATAAAATTTTAAGGTTTTTTTTTTTTGTTTAATGTTCTAGTCTTCATTTAAGTGACTATGTGATTATCTCTTTTATTTGAAAAAAATGTACATGCAGTAAGAAAAATACACTGAAGATATATGTCTTCCCATTCCTCCTTCATCCCCTTATAATAGTGATAAAATTTCTGGGTCTGAATGAAAAGAAACCTCCACAATTTCTGTTTAAATGAAATGTCATGAAGTATCATATTGTATAAGTTTAGATTTAGTATGCTATATACTTCCAAGTCTGTAATCTCTCTCTAATTCTCAAAAGAGGATTGGATTGGTGTCTGGATGGAGGCCCATCATTGTGTCCAGAGATGTGGTCTCATTCATTAAGTATCCGCAGCTAGTCCATAACTTAAAGAATCTGTGACTTCTGAAGACACCATCCCAGAACTGGTCAGTTATGGAAAATGGATATTTAGATTGTTGGATATTTTAAAAGAAATATAATAAAAAAATCATCCAACAAACTGATCAAATCACTGCAGGGTATGTTTTGGCTAAGAAATTTATTGAAGCCCAATGACAATGCTTAACTTTGGGGAATGCAGTAAGTATGTTCCTATCTTCACCTAGTCACAAAATCACTAGTGATGCCAATATGAAAACTGAACTTATTCCTTGTTTTGAAAATTTAGTGGATTAGGTGATGAAGGATATTTTTAATTTTATTAAAAGCACCAGTTGCAATTTCAGAAGTAAATTGAGCAGTCTTCTCCAGTCTGAATTTGTACTAACTGTACATATACTGTAGATAAAAAGGCTTTTGAAATTCTGAACGATAGAGGCCTGTAGGTATATGTACTTCTTTAGTTGTGAAATAAGCTTTCCATAACTGATTAATATCTTTGAAATTACTTTTCCATGTTGAAATCAAAACCTTATTCATAAAATTGTGATTCAGATAGAATGAGCAGTTGTTTAAGCGGTACAGAAATACAAGTAAGGAGTTTTATGTTTGGTAAGATTAACAAGAGTCAATTGATTTCACTGACTAGCAGGCATACTTTATAATAGAAACAGCAGCCCCAATGCTAAATTTAAAACCATCAAATTATCCTCTTTAGTTACTTCTAATTTTCTTACTATCTTTATAGTTAAGTATCTTGAGTATCTTATTTTCAGAGCAGAAATCAGTTATTTCTAATGGTTATCTCACTGAGTATCACCTCTAGTTTCTGTAGTAGATACTAAAAAAAAATCCTCCTTCAAAGTATCAATGAAATGTTTGCTTCTTTCAGGTACTTTCTGCCAACAATTATTATAAAGCAGTGGGTAACTTAGAAATCTAATAAATGTTATTGTTCTGTTTCATCCAAACGGAGACTTCCCAAAACTTCTAGTGATACATATGAGAAAGATCTTCTTTTGGTCGGGAACATGCAATCAGGCTACAGAATAAATTCTGGAGCAGATTTGGCAAGTTATTAACTAGCAAATTAATTAGAAAGTGTTTTGATGAAGGAAGACGGGGAGTAAGAAAAATTACAATTTGTTCCTCACTCGCCTGCTCTATAGCCTTGCTTTTGGAATATTCCTCATTGAGGAATATGCCCTGTTCTTGGCATATTCCTCAGGGGCAGACAGCCTCTGCCTCAGCTCTAGCATGACCTGTTATTGCTGACAGACTTTAAATAATCATTCTGCTCTTAGCATTAGTGACAGTCAGTAAGACACAAAAAAATGGGCCATTTTACAGTTCCTGTGCAGATCTAGTTTCCAACAACTCTGCTGTTAAATAAAAAGTTATTAAAGAGGATACCTCCTGAGGGTATTGTAACTGCTAAGTACTGCCACAGTCAAGCCAGGGAAATATCTGCCTCATCTCTTACCCTTCCTTTTGAAGACTAGGCCTTCTCCTAGCAGGAATGTTGTCTCAGTGGTACCCCTTGAGAGGGAAAATAAAGTAAATGACGGTGTGCTGTTCTAGAGAGGTAACTTAAACACTGCACCAATATACTCCTCAAAAGACAATCAGGAGGCAGCAAAAGATTCAACAGTACTGTTGACTTGGTAGGAGAAGATTGGGAATCTTCACAAATTCCTATCACACACTGGAACATTTGTTCTTATATTATCAAGTGGATTTTTATACACACATTTAAAAAAAAGAGCATACAATCCTTCTCCTAAAAAAAATCCAGAAGGAACGGATTAAGGAAACCAGAACAGAAACTGCAAGTAATATAGAATTAACAGTTTTCAGGGTACTGGTAATAAATTCCTGTCTTATTATATACCATTCATAACATTCACACTTGAACTGTACGAATACCTCCCAAACAATTAAATGCTAAACAGCTGTGTGTGAGTAGAACTTGCAGGAAGCACTATTGCTCCTGCTTCACAATGGTAGTGATTATTACAGTCTACAGAAACCTTGAGGCTCCACATAAGTCCTAAGTTTATACTATACCCCTTGAAAATTTCTGTACAAGTTCTTAAGATAAACACCATCCATCATTTACTGGCAGATTTCCTACAGTCACCTGAAATTTTCACTTTCAAATTCCTTATAGAGACTTTTGAATTTGTTTTCTCTTCCTGAAGACATACAGATACAGCTAAAATCTGTAAAACAAGGCAAAATCCCTTCTGATTCATTATGGTCCTGAAACTTCAGGATGGCCTTAGAAGAAAAAAGCATGATGTCTGAACTGAGCAAAAATGGGAATGAACAGAGAAATTCACTTGTGAAGTCACCTTGAAACTGGTATAATTCAGAACTTCTCAGCACAGCAAGGGCTTTTACTGCATTTTATTAGGGTGTATTTACATCATATATTCACTTGAAAAGCAGAGGAGTTTCTGCCTTTGCATTGCATTTTGTTTTGCCTTCAGCTGTTCTGATAGAATAGATAGCAACACGCCATAAATTAAATCATTCAGTCTCTCTTAAAGAAGAAATAAACAAATAACACCTACGGGATGATGTTATTTAATTTGCACCACTCCAGTGACATGCCTGATAGAACAGACCCACAAGCACTGCAGCAGTGAAACTGGTAAAGACTGCCAGGGGAAGAGGAGCCAGGTGTGGATGGGAACTTCCCAAGCCAGCTCTGCTGCTGAGGCTGACATGCCACGTAACCACACATTTAGCATCTGCACAGTTTATAAGCATACCAACTTCCTAATGCATATTACAAACACTTTTTAAAGTAACATATTCAGGAAGTGTTTAGGCATGTGACTTCATTAGATGGAGTTACTTGGAAGGCACTCATCACCATATTTATCAGAAATACCCAGAAGGAAAGCAGAAAAATGTTAGTAAAACGTCATTTTAACAAACATCAGAATACATGAAAATACTTGGAAGTCTTTGCTAAGTCTTTTGCTAATGGAAAAGACAACTTTTATTAGAACAGCTTATGCGAAAAATACTTAATTTTCAGACACAAAGTCATTCTGAAAACTTTTCTTTTTTCTATACTAGTTGATCACATAAATTATATCACTTTACACTTCCTGCGTCTCTTATATTCTTAAATTGTCATGGAAAAGCACTACTGCTATACTGTCTTATATATCTGCATTAAAAATATTTGTCTCATAACTGAGCAGCTCAGTCTGATGATTGATAGAATATCTTGCTCTTAATCTTACAATTGTTATGCAGAATAACCTTCTTTGCAGTTGCAAGTAAACACACTTTAGATGTTTCTTTATGTTCTTTAGCAAAAAAAAACCCACAACAAACCCAAACATACTATGATTAACTGGATTATGGTTATCCATTAATGTTATGTGATGTAGCTTGCTATTGCTGAGGAATACAGCATTATTTGCAAATATGGCAGCTCTACAGCTATGATAGAGTCATGAACACAGGGCTTCTTAATAGAAGAGCTTTCTTTATGGTAAACAAATCCTTTTGTATTAATGAGTTAATCACATAACATCATAGCTTCTCATCTAATTGAAAACATTTACCAATGGTCCTTACCCCTTAAACCTCACAGTTTCTACATTTCTAATGGCATTGAATATAATTATATTCTGCTGTATGCATTTATTAGCTAAATGCTAAATTAGCCAAATCTGATGCATTCATTAGCTTGTCATCGATCATTATTCCAACATATAGAGTTTTCCTCAAGTACCATTACAACCTATTCATGATCACTTCTGGTATTTGAGCACCTTATATTTTGAGGCACATGGCTTCTGGTTTTTAGACCAACTTCTTTCTCTTTGCACAATAATTACAGCATAAGGCTTTCCAGTAAACTGTTTCCAGATGTGTCTATGTTACAAGATTATTCTGCTCTCCAGGATATTTTGAGGTGCTGCTTTACCGTGACATTGGTTGGTATCTGGATTACTTCAATTCAGCCAGCCATAGTCTATGAACCCAAAATCTGTAAGAATATTACTCACAAAACTTTTT
Organism: Coracopsis vasa; assembly: GCA_026283785.1. Classification (NCBI taxonomy): domain Eukaryota; kingdom Metazoa; phylum Chordata; class Aves; order Psittaciformes; family Psittacidae; genus Coracopsis; species Coracopsis vasa. Next base: position 2,180 of record JANHGB010000944.1, on the reverse strand, counting down.
AGATAATCCAGAATACATGATTTATAGTGTCTTAAGGTTCATTTTTAGAACTAATCTATATATATAATTTTTTTTCTCCACTTACATCTCATTGAGTATGCAAAGATGTATATATTTAATTTTTCTTTAGCCTTCTACAGTTCCATAAATCCTGATTCCATAAATACTGATCGCATTATAGGTACTACAGAAAGAATGCTTTACGAAATGTATGCTAGTTCTAAAAACCTCATAAAGTTGTTAAAGAAACAATCATATTTAAAGTTATACATCTGCCAAATGCTAATAAACAAAGTATTAAAAATGTAAACTCTAGGGATCCACTAGTATACCATCACATAGGGTAATTTTTTTGTCATTTATCATTACATTAAATACTAAAATTAAATTAAAATTAAAATAGATTTACATGGGATAAGACAGTTTTTAAACAACTCTAAATATATAAATGCATAGCAACGCAATTGTTAAGATTAAAAAAATCCTACCTGTTTGCTTTCTTCCATATCAGATTCACTGCTAAATTCTTCTGTATTTAAATTTTCAAAATCTGATTCTCCAACTGCAATGGGCACTGTCACAGTGAGACCTGGGTTGTTTATGAATGACATGTAATCGTTTTCATCGATTACGCATTTTTCCACACTGCTGCCTGTTCCTACACCACTGGTGGTTCCATTCCCATCTTTAAGATAATTCATATCTTTGTTTATTTCAACAGCAGTATGATTGGAAATGCAGCTGCCTTTCTTGTTGTTTAGCTCTTCAAGTGCTTTGATTTCCTCTAAAGCTTTCTGCTTTCTAATGAAGGCTTTTTGGATGAACTCCTGTATCTTTTTTTTAACATAATCTATTCCCTTCTGTATCCTTGCCACAGCAATCTGGAGGTTGTTCATTTCATTGTCATCATCGGTAGCAGCAAGGTTGTCTGAACTAAATGAGCTCAGCAGCAAGGCCAGAAATAGGTTCAGTACCTAAAAGATGAGAAAATACAGCTGTAGAGTAAATACACACATGTAAGAAATGGTGCCAGGTTAACAGTTGGACTTAATGATTTTAAAGATCTTTTCTAATTTAAATGATTCTATGATTCTAAAAGAATAGTAGAGCAGGTTACTGATCATAAATAACTGTCTGGGGCTCTGCACATTCCTGCTGATATAATATCAAGATTGCAAGGTCATGTAGATAACTAGGATAAGAACATTTTGGATTCTATTTTATAAACATTTAAATTGTGTTAAAATGTTTCACTAAAGGAAAATAATTTTGACAGGTAATGAAATATAGGGTTTAGGCATAACAGAATTAACTGCAGGGATTAACAGTAAATGACACTTTAAAGTAAAAGTGTAAATGGTGCATTCCAGTTACAATCCTGATTTCTAAGAAGTTCTCACCAATTCAATATTTACTAATTGAACCTTTGGCATTTTAACTTGTTGGCTTGAGTTAAAATTTTTCTATAAAGGTTTCTTCTATAATTTTGAGTTAGAAGCTTTCAAACATATTTTTAGGATGGACACCCAATCACTCTATATTTTGTTTCCTGGTTTTTATACCTAAACAGGCCAAAAAGTTCAGTACTTACATTCAAGAGGTTCTATATAAGAACAGCTACATTATACTTTATTAAGTCAGAAGTATTAGTGCTGGAATCAGCTTTCATGGGTGTAAGAAAGCTAGATTTTTTTTTCTCTGAGGATGCAGCTGCCCAAAAGCTGATGCAGCATAAGCTTTATTATTTCAAGAGTAGTTAGGAAGACATTTGGATTTAAACAGCACCTCTAAAATAGCTGCAGCACTCCAATGATAGGGTGTTTGATTTGACATTTTGGTATATTCCTGAACTCTTGAACCCATAGTGAGAGTACTCCAGTGTATGAAAATGAGTAAAAAGGGGGAAAACAGAATCATCTTATGTTTTTATCCAAAATCTAGCACATTCAGATTTATTTTTAATTATAAACAGAATTATCATATTCTCATTGCCTAGTTGTAACTTATGTACAGTTTTGCATTAGAGTTAATGCTCAAAAACATTCATCACGTACCACAAGGTTTCCAATCACCATGACCAGCATGAAAACAATAAGGCACATGGTTTGGCCTGCAACCTCCATGCAGTCCCACATTGTTTCTATCCATTCTCCACACAGCACTCGGAATACAATCAGGAA
>JANHGB010000937.1:0-23947 GCA_026283785.1 Coracopsis vasa | reverse complement strand
TTTCTGTTAACATGACATGGGTATGGAAAGCAAATCTGAGCTCACATTAACCTACCTGTATGCTCTGCAGCTGTTAAAAGTGCCCCAGAAACCCAGGACCTTCCCACCAGTAGCTGACATGTCACCATACCAATACCAAGCTCGGGGTTAAATAGCTCATTGGAGCTGTATATTCCTGCTCCTGGGGACTCTGTGCTGAGATGTCACCACTGGCCACTTGCACACAGTACTGTGTGCCAAGAGCACACAGGAGCAAGGTTTTCTTTGAAAGCAAACAGAGGTTATAAGCATGCTGCTTTACTGAATGACTTCCATACCGTGGCTGGGATCTCAGCCGGATTCTAGGAGCCCCTCACATGCAGCCATGGAGCTAATCTGTGCATATAGACAAATTGACAGACAGGCATACCTTTGCACACGTGTGAATGGCCTGCTAAGTCTGTACCACAGGTACCTGGGAAACAAACTGTTTATACCAGGAGTGTTTTCACTGAACATGACTTGAATTTCTCTCAGATGTAGACAACTCAGCCTTCCAGGCCAGGACCTCGCTGGGGCACTGGACCTTTAATTTAGCATCCTAGAAAGGTAGGGGTTTGCAACATTTCATAATGTAAGAACAAGAAGCAACATTTTCTTTCAAGATCACACTTAATTTCCTATCATATTTTGCATGAACAATTGGAAAAACTTGGAAGAAAGGCTGTTTCAGACTGATTTGTCAACCACCCAAAGTTCAAAACTCTAGTTATCTCTTGTATTAAAATGCTCTGTTGTTCCCTAAGGAAGAATGTTTCATTTCTGATAGGGCTCTTGTCGAATAAAAATTGCCAGTGAGGGTAAGCCTTTGAAAAATTATGTTTTATTCATTAATTATTTTCTCTCATAACTTCTCAAAAGAAAATCAAAGGGTGAAAATCTATGTTACGAAACTGCAACTTTGCTCTCTCTGCTAGAAGTAAAAATGTTGTTATACAGCACATTTTCCTCACTACACTAAACCAGTTTTTATCTTGGTGGAAAATAACTCACTCATGGAAGATATTGTGTCCCAAAACTGTATTTTTCCAAAAGTATTTTCCTTATTTATCTGATTAAAGGATCATGTGTACGGTAATGCCTACCCCACGATTCACATTAAGTTAGTTTTAAAATAATTTGCCATTTACATATGTTTTCACTAGATTGAAAATTAAAAACCCACATTTTATGTAATTCCAGAAATAAACAATAGAAAGAGTCACATATATCTCCCGGGTTTAGTTCAGCAGGCCTGCCCTGGATCCTTGTGCCTCGGAAAGTGATATGCTTTCAATGGTGAAGGGTTAAAAGAGGATACCAAACTATCTTCTGGAAATCATTAACTTACAAAGCCCCAAGAAGATAAAAGTTTCCATTTTCTAAAATGTAAATCTAAACCATATTCATTAGTATTGCAAAACAAACATGCAAATCTTCACCACTTGAAAAGCTCAGCTAAATATGTACAAGGGCAATACCCAAAAATACATCTGGTCCTTGGTTAGAAAACTTGCCTTTTTGGTTTTATCTAAAGAGCTTGTCTGTCTTCCATGGTTGGCTTCTTGGATTATTGCAATTCATAGTAAGCCTTTTAGCTAAGGATGAAATAAACAAAGATAAAGCCTACGTCCTAGCTTTAAATGGTCCAGATGGGATAATTTTTCCATATGTTTAGCACACCAAATGTTTATTAATCATTACGAGAACTTACTTAGAACATTGCAACAGCTTATGAAAGAGGGCAGGGGCTAAAATTTACAGTTTGTGTTATTACTGCCCACCTTCTTAATCCTCCTCTAACGTGGAATGTCACTTGAGCTAACTCACATTGTGTGTGTGTGTGAGTGAGCAAGCAAGCATGTGTGTGTGTGTGTGTGCAGTTGTTGTTACAAGGCAGGGAATTTTGGTTAACTGATCAAGAGAAGGTTTTGTGCCCTAATTTGGATACAATATCAGTCATGAGGAATGTGTTACATCATAACAATGACAGTGTGGGTAAAACTGGCAGTACTTGACTCGTTCCTCATCAGAGTGATTTACTTAGTGTCTGGCAATCTGTTTTTCACATGGTGTTTGTTTCCCATAAACAGTTTCAACATGGGAGAGTATGGTGTCAAGATAACAGTCGTATCATCAGTCATTGCGGAACATCTACACTGGCTGCCAAGAAAATGAAACTCTTTTATCTCTGCCTCCTCTAAGTGCTTGTGTTTTAGTGATTGTTTCTCATAACGTGCTTGATAGCTTTCTGAAACCTGACCATCAGCAGCTCCATTATGTTGTCACCTCAACCCAAGTGAGTTGAGGGCTTTCAAGGAAGCAGGGGTAAGGAGGAGCAGGGGTAAGGCTGCGGAGGGAGTGTCTTTCAGAGGCACTGGGGATATGGTACTTAGAAAGTAGCACAACAATAGCGAGGCTGGAAGTTAAACCACAGACAAACACTGAAGAATCTGTGAGAGGTGCATTGCACCACACTTGTTCTGTGACCTTTCAAATCAAAAGGTTTTGGGTATTAGTCAGATAGGATGTGAAATTTTCCATCGCATTATGTATTCCTTGCACTTAAAAACATTTAACATTTGTAAGCAGCAGGATGAATATAACTTCAAATAACAAGTAGGCAGCTAACGACTGAATCTCGGGGCACGTTTTGATGGCAAATAGCCATGACTTGAACTATGAACAACAGAAAATAAGAGCACAGTCCTATTGTTCTAATGACATAACTCACCATTTTATTGGAGCTAATTTACAGGAGCGTTGAGGTTGATTTATGTCATTCAAACAGAACTGTCCTATAGCTAAATATAGGGCATGAAATGTGAATTTCTGATTTTAAAGAGAAGTATTTTGAATCCTGCATGTGGCTGCACAAAAAAATCCCCTGAAAACAGAGATGTGAGTAGTCTCAGCAGCTGATGAACATACACTTGCTCAAGACAATTAGCCTGCCCAAGTATCTACTTCCAATGTAACAAAGGGAGCTGGTGACTGAAAATGGGAGTTCAGTGCTTCTGAAAACATTACCCCTTGTGAACAGCACAGCCACAGTGGCTTGAGGCAGGAGACGCACTGAGTCACCTCACATCCCTTCAGCCCTTTTTCCCTAAGATGTTGTGAGTTCCTCTGGACTTCTTGGAGCAGTGATGGAGCTTGGCCGGCATGTCATTTATAAGAAAGTGTAAGCCTTTAAAGCATCCAGTCATGTCCTGGCACCTGCAGGAGAGCTGGCTGGATAAGAATCTCTGAGTGGATCTTAATCTTGGCAAAAAGAAAATATAAAACTTTGGCAAAAATCAGTGCAACTCTGGTACGAAATCTCGACCCCATATGCCAGATGAAACAGAAAGTGCTCAGGACAGCCTATTCAGAAGTGTCTGCTTGGGATCGAGGAAAGCAGCAGCTGCAGTTGTCCAAAAGAGAAGCTTTTGGCTTGGCTTCTGATTCATTTCTATAGCCTCTACTTCTGGGGCTTAGGAATATCTTGGCATCTTCTGGCTCCTCAATGTCCAAGAAGAACAAGACCTAATTTCCTATCCCAAAACATAGAATTGCTGATGCAAAAGTCAAGAAAAAATTACTATCATCTCTGGCACTGACACCAGGGATGAAATTCCTGCCAGCAAACAAAAGTGTGGCCCAGATCAAGGCTTCCTCCGGGCTGCTATGTAACTATTGTGTATAAATTATTACATATAAAAACAAAGACCTGTGATCTTTCACCAGTCCATACTGGCTCTAAACATAGCCCTTCTGGGTGTCCCAATGAGATGCAGTAACCAGAGGCACTAAGTACCATGAAGGGTGTAAGCAGAGAAGTCTGAGAGCTCCCACACAGGCCTGGCTGCTTCAGCTGACAGTGCCTGATGGCAGTGTGTTATTGCCACCCCATGAATGCACCATGGTGAGCATTCAGCACACCTTTGCTAGCCATTTCCCAGCATATACCTCCTGGGGCAGAGCTGGACTGGGATGCAAAGGCAGCATGCTTTGTGGCTCCTACAGACCTTCTCCTCTGCATTCAGATCACTGCTCACTCTATGCTGTCCTCACCCCACCTTCCATATAATTCATTTCAGGAGTTATCCCACCTCCACCCCCATTCCCGTTGCCCCTCCCATTCTCACTCCCAAAAGTTCTGGATGTCCACCTTCCTTTCTCCACCCCAGCACTTTCCAAGCCAGCTCTTGCACCAGCCCCTTCATCCAGTGTCCTCATTCCCGTCCAAGAGGCTTAGCATTGTTCCACATGGTGTTAGGGGTGGGATGTTTTCAATCCTTCCCTTCCACATTACCTCAGTGCCAGTAGTGGGAAGAATGAAAGCCTAGTAGAGACAATCTCCATGTTTTAAGCTCCAAATATCACAGTAGCCCCTGGAGATAAGAGAAGTAATTGCTTGGAAATTCCTACTCCATCCAGGAATGGAATATGCCCAATGCTTAATTCACATAGTGAAACAATCCTAGTTTGAAATTTCATTATAATCTACAAGGCCAAGTGCAACAACATTTGCAAAGAAGCCAAGTTTCAAGTGAAACTGGACTAATTTACCATCTGGGGTGGAAAACTTCGTTCTTTCTGCTGAGTTTTGCTCTGCATGATGGGATCCATTTGAAGCCAAAACAGAAGGTAAACTCATATGACAGGGACCCTCATCAGTTGAAACATAAGAAAAATTTGCATGAATTTATGCAGATTACCTATAGCTTAATGCCTCTCTTCTTTTCCAGAGAGTTTTTGCGTGTGAAGACAGAAGAGGTGAAAGCAGAAGAAAATATTAATTCTTATGTATGTTACGAGGGACTAAAACATAGGATGCAGAAAACTGGCCACTGAGTAACATATGTGCACACAATTTTCATTAATAAAAGCAAAATGTTACAAAGGAACAGAATACCCAATCATTTGGGGATTTTGTCATTCCTTCCTGTGATTCTCTATAACAGCATGTTACAATTATTTGTCAAGACCTCCTAATTTTTCCCAGAGATGAAACCTCTGAGCCTCGGGCAAGTCTTGGCATTGCAGGCAGAGCAGAGATCCACCAAGCCTTTGAATGCAGTTACCTCCTTATAATTTCACCTGGATGTCAGAGGAGAGCCCATTGCTGCTCTGCAGTCAGCCATGAACAAGAAGAAGAGAGGAGCTGCGGAGCCACCTTCCCCTCCACGCACTCATCCTAAACCGGATTAGCTGTTTCCAGTGAAAGATGAAGAATTACCTCCAGCTGTTTCTGGTGAACAGCTATCTCAAAGTAGTGATTTTGTAAGGCCCATTTCCAGTCTCTGTTACATAGTGTTACCAGTACTGTCAGCCTGAGTGCTTAAAAACCTCCAGTGAGGACTCCCCAAAATCACAGTATGAAAAGCCCCGCACTTTTAAATCCTTTTATGTGCCTGTTGATTTACGGCGCTGCAAGCATGGTACTTTCTGTTCACATTCCCAAGCCTTTCCCCACATGCAGGGGCTGGGTTGAGCCCTGTATCACAGGACTTCAGAAGAGCAGAAGCCCAGATGCTGGGGCTGTAGCGTAGCACTTAACACAGTGAGTCTCATCTCTGCTGCCCCTCAGCTCTGGATAAGTCAGTCACTTACTTCCACTGATGCAATACCCCTATCCTGGATGTAAATGATTTTACTGACAATAGAGCTCCATGGCTACCAGAAATCTTGTATTTGCTTGGAAGACCTTCTGCTTTCTCAGGATCTGTCTCTGTATATGTGTGCATTTTTTCCTAACCCCATCTAGGATCCTAATAAATATTGTCATCACCTGGGCTACGTCCCTTCTGATAGCCACGTTAATTGCAATGCTCTGGCCTCTATATAGCTGAGCTTGATACAGCGTGCTGATGTTTTTGGCTCTACACCAAAACAAAGTAGAAGGAAGAAAAGGAAAGAAGCAGTGTCTTTTGTTTTAGTAGTAACTGTCTTGTCCACTTACCTTGGTTCACACCCAGCCCTGTAGCCAAAAAGCTTCCAACTCATACCCCAACAGACACCCCATCCAACAGACTAAGGGCTGGTTGGCACAGGGGTTCTTCCAATCATCCCACTGCTGACATTGCTCTGTTTTGGAAATTGGTGCTTCAGTGTAGTTATTAAGGCATTCCCTTGGGAAGACACAGGTATTATCCCCTATCCCAAGACACTTCATGCAAATGACATAAGAAACACTGAATGTGCCTTTTCATGCTGTGTTTCCAATGCTTCAGGGAACAAACATGCTCATATGGAGACCTGGGTTGCACAGAGGAACAAAACCAGCTCAGGTTGAGCTGACTTGAGCCATAGTATTTGACATGCATTGAAGTGTTACTTTTTAATCAAGAGCTAGGACTTATTCCCACACTGGGAGTGATTTCACATAGCCAAACGATACTCCGTCTGCCTCAGACTCACAACATACAAAAAATGTATCACTGAAACAGAAGAATGACTAATATGGGGATGTAAGTAATTTGTGTGCAAATAGCATGCAAAGAGCAGGATTGAGACTGCGTCTGAAGCCAAGTGTTCCATAAGTCAAGTCATACGGAGTGGGAAGTGATAAAGGGTGTGATCCATGAGAGAAAAGTCTAAACTAATTAGGAGGATCTCCTGCTGAATGATATATTGGAGACTTGACATTTACAAAAGGGGAATGATCTGTTCCAAGCATCACTACCGTGTGAGGGGTGCCTGCAGCCTGTTTGCTCCAAAGGCACTTTTTTAAATACCCACACCAGATCAGTCCCTGCTTTGATCACTTTTACAGAAACACCCTTTTGCTTTATATCAAATTTAGAAATTGACAGTCTTGGCCTTCATTTCCTGGTATGAGTCTCCTGACACCAGACATCATCATGGCAACACCCCATCTTAATGCTCCCAGGGCTGTGACTAACGAAACAGAGGAGAGTAATAGGCTTTTAGGCCAAATGAATTATTAAGATTACCTACCCTGACCTCCTGTGTGCTGCATGCCACAGAGTCCTAACCAGAGATGGACCAGCACAAGAAGGTCTCTTTAGAAAGGAATGTGAGAAGCGAGCCTCCATCAGAGACCTGCTCCAGGGGCTGGCGATGGAGGAGATCCTATCAATGCTCCCTTTGCCCAGCAGCCCACAGAGCTGGGTGGGCAAGGAGTGGCTGCAAAGAGCAACAGCAAAACATGGGTGTAAATGGATGACGCATACACACACATTTGCATGCATCAGGTTAGTTTGGATACAGTTGTTATCAGGCAACAAAGTCTTCAGTGAAAGGTCAGATGGTGAGGCTCTGCAAGACAGATGTCTTCCAAATGGCACATCCACGTCAGAAGTGCACCTCGGGTATTGCAAGTCTGTGATCCTTGAAAACTACAAATGGTGTTCAAATACCACAGTTGTTCTGTGCCAGTAATAGGGGCTGACAAGTAAAACCTGCCCTCAGTAACCCCCAGAGGGGGAAAAAGAGACCCTTCTTTACTGTCATTAATCCAAGCCACAAGAAGACATTTTCATCATTCTTCAGAATCTTTTTTATGAGACAAATCTTACAGAGAAAGTTTAGGTTACCCATATTGGGGTGCCTTTCAGGACAGTGCTCACTTGTGTCCCAAAAATATTGCACATCTCACCACTAATATTCTTCTAGAAGCACTGGAATTCATGCATCAAAAATGATATGGAAGTATGAAACCTTATTCTGGCGTTTGCAGTCACATCTGAGCCACCTGTTGAGAGCAGACTGTTTGAGCACCTCTTGGCACTGATAGGAGGTTCGATATTTAGAAACAGATGAAGACCTACTTCTGACACTGACTCCAGACACTGCGCATTGTGCTGAGCAGCATACACATCAGGGTGCTATAGGTGAACTAGACTGTGGTCTTTCCCTGATCTGGATTTCAGGAAACCATCACCATCATTTTCCTTAAAAAAATTATAAAAAAAGTAAATACAAAAGGCTGTTTTAAACCCCAGTCATTACCAGAATAGAAGCATAATCTTTAAAATTACAAATATGTACATAATTGCACTGACCTGATTATAGCTTTCTGTGTTTGCCTGGCTACAGATCTGACAACTTTGGGAGACCTTGGGCACTCAGATTGCTTTTTTTTAATCAGATCACTGAGTTAAGTGTCTACATATAAACTCCTTGGAGCCTAAGTTTAGTGACCTATTTTTGAAAATCTTGGTCTGTTTGCACCCAAGCAAAATTGCCATCAGTATAACACAAAGGGCTGTTATAGCTGACCTAAAGACAGAGGAAAACCTGAAATCTCGTCGTAGTTACTCAGTGGCAATTAACCCCCGAGCCAAGCAGCCTGTAGAAGATAACACTCTGAATGCAGAGATGCAGATGTTTCCCCCATTTCATTGCTAATTACTTATTGCTACATTACATTGGGTGACTGACTGCTATGTGTCGCTCCTCCTCAGTATGGCACTCACCATCTCACTTCAGCTATTGCCAGCCTCAAAGCATCATAAGGCAAGGCAGGATCTCCACCCCCTGTCTTTGGATAAAAGCTTCCTAGCAGTGAAGAAGACCCCAGCAGCTTTCAGAATCCCGGGTAGCTCATTACACAAGTTTCCCTCTGCCCTCTCCAGGAGTTTTTGCTCTGACTTTTCCAGCAATGATCCAGCTGCAGATCCAGAGGGCTGCTGCGAGTCCAGCAGAGTGGGCATCCACAGCCTCCCTGACTGTACAACGTCCAGGGGTCCAAAAAGTATTCCTGCTTCATCCTCACTGAAGGGGGAAGAACAATTTTAGTGCATAGTAAAGCATTTGTTTAATTCTTCTTAGGTGCATGGTGCATTTTAATGAGTAAAATATTGGATTACCTCATATAAGCAAAGTTTAACACGATCATGAATCGAGGCCTGAGTGCTCTCTGCAAGCTCTGAAATTGCCTTTGGGAAACTGGCAATGTTTGGCATTTCCTGACTGTATATATTTTATGGAGTATATTATTCACAAACATAAAATGTGCATTAAATAAATGTAAAACTGTATCTAAAGCAGTGGGGTCATTAAAGATCCCATGGCACTTTATACTTATTGTGGGTGTTAGCCCTGGCCTCCTGGCCAAAATCAATTTGGCAATTACAGGCTGTTTGTCTAAATTCCCAAGCAGTTTCAGTCAGATACCATATTCCTCACTTCCTCCCAAGACTATTGAGTAGCAGCATTGTGTGCTGCTCAACAGTTTCTGTGTTTCATCTTTTAAATGGCTGTAGTGGCCATGTCAGATACGGGAAAAGCTAGAAAAGGTAAGAAGACACTTGGAAGGTTTTATTTGTCTTGGGAGGATGTTTGTGGGGTTTTTTTGTTGTCTTGGTTTGAGTTTTTTTTGTAATTATTATTTATTTAGTTTAAAAGTAAGACCGAGGAGAATGAAGACATCCCCAAAATAAGGATCCGGCTAATCTACAGCCACATTGGAAAAATGTGGTTACAAAATGTTCTTCAGCCTTGACCCAGTTACAACCTGAATTTAATTTAAGGCCTACATTGCCCATGGCTGTAATGCATCTCAGGAGCATGTTATTCACATGATAGGGTCCAATCCAACACCCATTCCTTTCTGTGAGAGTCAGACTGCTGCTGCTAATAAGGATGGCATAATTCTCTCCTCATCGCTGTGGCTGCTATCATGTGCCAGGGTTTACATGTTCCCTTTAGGCACATGCTTTTGAAGAAAGAGTTTATTGTGCACGTTGGTGGAATCTGGAGCTGAAGCACAGAAGCCATATGTCAGGGTTTAGATGTTTTTATATGGAGGTTTGCCATAGTTACAGCTGTAGGTAATTATTACAAATAATAATGACTAACATTTATGTAACAGCTTTCTCCAAGCATCTCAAATCACTCAGTAAGCCTTATATATTGATTACAAATCCTGAGCCAAATTCTGCTTTCATTCATACACACACAACATTGATGGGAATCTCCACTGGGATTTACATACGTAGCTGAGGGCAGAACTTAATCCTGTCTGTACACGTACGTACATGTGCAACACATATACACACATTCAGGTAGAGGTATAGAGATCAGTTCGCTTACTGGCTGAAAACTGGGGCCATGATGCAGTTTGAGCAATAGTCAGCAACAGCAAAAGCAAGTTGGGATTAATAAACATTTCCACAGAACAGTTTTCTTTGGAAAAATGGGCTTTGTTTTAATAAAAAAATTTCATTTGAACAAACAAACCAGTCTCCAAAGAGATCAGAAAGAAAGAAATCAGCCTCTCTTCTTGTTTCTTTCTGAAGAGCTAAACATCTTCAGTATATCAAAACAAAATATATCCATATTAACAAAATACGCTTCCCATAAAGAAAACGAAACAATGTGACATTTCCTAATTATTCTCCTTTTTATTTTTTAATGAATGTTCTGGAGAAAGTGGAGAACTAAGTTTCTCATTGACAACAAAGTATGGACGAGTCAAGTATCTCATGAAAAGAAATTCCATTTTCCAATCAGATCTACTCAGCAAATTGATCAGGACAAAGATAATGAGCCTGAAGCCTTTGCTCTCTGCTGCTTATATTATGCAGGAGAAATGGACAGAGGAGACTTTGCATCATCTTTTAAGTTCCCACCTCCTTTAAGATTGGCTTAGCAAAAGTTTGCACCTGCAGGCTGTTCTGATACTTGCATATTGGTAAAGGAGAGGAAAGCCAACTGTTCTCAGATTAAGCTCTTCTATAGGAAAATTTTGGATGAGCTGAACATAATCACCATAATTATGAGTTAATCAAGAAGCTGGAATAAGCAATCCTGCTTCTGAGAAAAGTCTAGCAGTGAAAATTTTCTCCAGCATTACAAAATCCCTTTGGTTCCAGGCTAAACCAGGGAGGGGAGGGTCAGGACTTGAATACATGACACTGTTTCCTACTGCATGTGTTTTTGGAGATTTCCATACATGTAATGAGCAGGCACAAGTCTGCTTATCCAGCAGAAGGAGAAAGATGACTGTTTGAGGTGACATGGCAGCAGACAAGTGTAAGAAATCTCAAGATTCTGGGCAGCTTCAGAAACCGAAATCAAACCAAACAACACAAATCAGGGAGACAAACCAAGCAAAGTATCTACTTTGATGCAATGATAAGAACACATGGATACCAAACATCTTCTGCAATATCTATTAAAATGAAGAGCACTAAAGTATTTATTTTAGAAATTAGAAAACACCCTAGTGAATTATTCATCTCTTTGTGACTTGAGAGGAGATGGTATGGTACAGCACAGCTTGTTACAATGCACAGCATTTTGCTTTGCACATTTAAAGAATTTCAGATTGCTTAAAGATACATGGGGCTCCGTGGTGGCATGTAACATAATTTCTCACACAGACTACCCATTAGAACAACTCTTGCCTTAGAGGAGGTAAAGTGGTAATGTGAAACATGTTGTTTCCTATTGTATATTTTTAAAGAAATACATTAGCTGCAAATACTTAGACTTTTCCCTTCATTAATATTCTGGTTAAATATACGCTACTAACGGGCAGCTCTGGGACAGCTCAGACAGCCTGGCTGATACATAATAAAAACAAGGGCCCTTGTTAAATCATGCATTGAAGTTTTTCAGTGGAATAATTCTACTGATTTCAGAAGAATTTCTCCTTATTTACTGAGATACATCTGACAAGAGAAGCAGGCACAAAGCAATTGTACTGACAGTTTGAAAAACCCTCTCTTTAATCTCCACAGAGAAACATAATAGTTGAGATTTCCATTTAAAACATATAAGTTCTGATGAAATATAAAAGAATATGCTTTAACAGGCTGCTGTACCATTTTCAATCAGCACAAAAGCACAGATCACATTCTAGAGACGTATTGTGAAATATTTTTAATGAAACTTGCACAAAAGTCCACCCTCTGAGAACACTCAGCCTACCAGACTAATACATCAATACAAAAAGAAAATGAGACATGAAAACAAACTCTGCTTAGATGATGATAGAAAATGTTAGCTAGCCTAGAGGAAAGGAAAGGCTTGGAATTTAATGCAAAATTTAACTCTTCTTTTGACACATGCAGTTTTCAGTGCTTTTCTGGTTGCAAAAGCTACAGATATAAAGGTTATTTGTTGAGGAGTCAGATGTAAAATAAATTATTCTGGGAAAATGTTGGGCAGGCCTCAAAAGTCAGGTCAGTTATTAAGGACTAGAAACAGGTCTTTTTCCATTTGGGATTTTCTTTTTTCCCCCCCCTCCATCCTTGATCTCAAATCACCTATGAAAAAAATGCATTGCCTTCTGGTAACCTTTTTGTGGCCTTTTTTCTTTTCAGGCTGTGTAAACCACAGTAACACCACAGCATTTTTGCTTCTACAGCTAATGGCTAGGTCATCAGCTGCACTTGTGGAGGAAGAATATATTTCAGGAGATTTATTCTACCTTGTCTGCGTTTGATCTAGATCATAGAAGCACTCTGTCATAGGAAGGCTACGGTGGGAAGAGTGCAGAGGGCTCAGGCCTTCTACTGATTGCCTGCAAGTCAAATCAAAGGCTGATCCTGCTAAGGGTTGGCAGTGGGACATGCTGTAGGGTTGGGCTGAGCTCCTTGGCTTTTACATGACCACCACCATGCACTGGGCAAACCCATTCGTCCTGTAGATCCTGATTTTCCCAGCTGTGAAATGGAGATAGAAAGCCTTCCTTTATTATTGGCCTAGGCCTCTCCTATCAGTTTTGATATAAGTATTCAGGGGCAATTGATTTCCTACTGGATGTCTGAGCTGCACTTCACACAATGAAGTCTCCAGAGGTGCCTCTTGTAATACAAATAAACTATAGTGATAAATATGTCTCTTGAGAAACAAGTTTCCCTGAGCCAACAGAGCTCAGAGCAACCCCCTTAGGCAAATTCACCCTTTCATGCTTAGCATTTAAAACTCATTTTATGAGCTGGTTATATGCTTATAATGTTTAATCTTTGCCTAATACTTTTTATGGGGTCCTTGTGGATGAAGGGTACACTTAGAGGGAAAGTCAGGCTATGTGAAAACTACTTAAGGCAAGAGCTGGGAGGACTGGTTAGCTAAGAACTGGAGAATAATCCTGGAGGTCCTTAACACCAGAACTTGAAAACGAGGGAATTACAGCTCTTTACTGCTGTTCTGCAATTCTTTTCCAGCTCCTGTTTTGGGCCACGAATGCTTCCTTACAGCCAAAGCAGATATGCTAATGGCTGGATGGCCTATTCTGTTGTTATATTATCTCATAATAAAACCAACATTAGCTTGCCTTATCAAAGCATTAACTGACTGCAGTGAGGATACTCAGCCCTTAAAACTTCCACTGACTGGTGCTAGAAACACCCACACGAGGCTGACCTTTAGTCAGTAACTGCTCACCTGTAGTGGCTGGTCCTTATGGGAAACATCTCTGTAATACATGCCAGTTATGAAATGCTGAAATGCTACTCTTTTTAGCTCAAAGGAAATAAATTTGTGCTTTCTGCAGTGTGTGTGTGTATGCAGCGGTGATGACCTATGGAAGCAGCACTCCAGTCATCTGCACTAAAGTCTTTTCCCTCCCCTTCATCCCATCCTTTCTGGACCTCCTCTGTGAGCGTGTGATAGCATAAGCTCTCCCAGGAGCAAGCAAAGCTTAGGTCCTAGCAAAAAAGGAAATCCCTGCTGTCTTCCAGGGACTTTGGGTCATGGCGTCTGCACTCCTTTTGCCTTTCACTTCTGTGTGCTGATCTCTGTATGTAGAAACATTTGCTCCCACAGGCTGTATGGCATGCAGTGCACGCATGCATGGACATCCTCTATCCACATTCACAGAAAAACAGTCCCTTGCTGCTTTTTACACTCACACAAGATGCTTCTTGCAACATTGCCTCTTCACAGAGCTTTGTAAACACCAGCAAACCCGTGTGGCAGAGGCTCTGCCAACCCAGCAAAGACTCAAGGCTAACAAAGCGGAGCTCTGTGCAATGTGCCATCTCAGAGGGCTTCAAACCCTCTATAAATCCACCATCATAACCCAGAGGAAACCCTGGCATTACCCTTGGCTGTAAGCTGGCACTCTCAGCCAGTTCTCTCACATGTAGGGAGTACCGAGGCATTCAGCCATGTGGATGCTGACCCATCACACACTAGGGCTTGCTGCTCAGCACTGCTAGTTCTGGTGATCACATAAACACTGCAAGACTCTCTGCTTTGTTGTACCTAAGTACAGCCACTGACATCATAGAAAAAATATACTTTCAGAAAAATGGGATTAATCAAGCTCTTTTTTATAGAAAAAAAACTCATTATTTCAACCAGTTCCTTCACAGAGCAGGTGCCTCTGGCTCTTCATGCATCAAGCTCAGCTAAGGTTTTGATTGCAAACAAATATCTGCCTTGCTTTTAACTACCTGATGCTGACTGTTCCCTACAGCCACTTGCAGCACATCACAGTGTGAAATTGTCTGTGTGAACTGGAAATCTTAACTTTTACTCTTGTCAGTCTCAATCAAGACTGCAGGCTCTTACCTCACACCAAAATGACAACTGTAATGGGCAAAAACATTGGTATAGCTCTAACACAGTGGCAGAGCAGAAAGCCCCTGAATACTCATTCAAGATGTCTACCTGGGCAAAAATAAACAGGAATTATTTGGATGATGATCAGATCAAAGGCTGCAAAAACCACAAAGATTATTTACACTGCAGCGAAAAATTTTGGCTTGCACAGTACTTTTAAGCAATTTTCCTCATACTGTAGTCACAAGTTTGCAGTGGATGGTAATTATTCCAGCCTTTAATACAGACTTCAGTCCCCCTCCTTTTTCTCCTCCCTCAGAGAAAAAAAATATTATAGGTAGTAATTTTCCTTCATTGGCCAACACATGGCTGTGTGTGAAGAATACTCTCTGGCTATCCAGCACGATGTAGGCTTTGATGGATGGAAATAAAAGATCATTCTCTGCAAGCTGGAGCTGAAATGTTAGCCTTTGAGAGCAAAGGTTATTTTATCAGGAAATAAATCAGAGCCCTCTTTCATTACTGTTTTTTTCCGAGCTCATCTCAGTGATGACTAGGGTGTGTGTTCAGACCACAGGAATCTGAAGAACCACCCAGTCGCTTCATCAGTCCTAGAAGACGACAGGGCCCAGAGTCAAAGCAGCACCATCCTGTATACTTTTTTTCCTTTTTGCATTTGGTTTTATTTCTGTTTGTTTGTTTGGATGTTCTCATTTATAGGCTGGTGGTTACAGTTCATTCCGTGAAGTCAGAGCCAACAAACGCTGGGTTTTAGTCTCAGCAGCCCGTTCCCTGTGCTGCTGCATCACGAGATGCCATCCCACTGCTCTTCCTGACCCATCCTCAGGGACCTGCCTTACTCCAGGCTACGGGGAGCATTCAAGGCCCTTCTGCAGATCAACATCCATGGCTCTCCACTGCTTTTCTTCAAAGGAGAGACCTTGCCCTGCTGTTTGGTACGACATCTCCCCTCCACTCATAGGTCGCTGCAAGATCATGTGCGGCACAAAGGCAGTGTGCTGCCCACAGAGGTATCTGCCCCTCTCGCAGTGATGCATAGGCATGGGGTTATGGAGCCTCCAGACCCCGACAGAGGAGTTAGGTCTTTTCTAAGGGGACACGTGCAATGGAATTGGGCTCTGCCTGTGGGTCTAGAGCCAGGGAAAAGGGAGTGTCCAATGGGAATAACAAGAGGAGGGCTGGGGAAGCAAACAGTGGCTGACAGGGGTATGAGGCACAGGGACAAGCCAGCACATACATCAGCGTCCCGAGGGTGGGTAGCACAGGCTACCAGGGGAGTGAAACAACAAAGTGGGGTGGCCATGGAGGGTCTGGGTATGTGAAAGAGCAAGGAGGGCAAATACAGACCTTTACAGGGAGCCAGGATCATGCAGCATCCACAGGCTGTGTCCTACAGTGCTTCCCTACCTCAAAACCTGAAATAAACTTGGACACCACCTTCAAGAAAAGATACAGCTATTTATAAGTGTTCCAGCTATGCCTTTGATGCTATTTCAAAACCCTAAGATATAATTTAGGGGTTTTTTTATAAAAATGAGAGTATCAGAGAAAAGTGGGAAAAAAATGTTTAAAACCAGAAATAAAGAAGTCCTACCATCTCATTTCACTGCTGACCTAAGGCATGCAGGTCTCACACAGCCCTTGACTTCCCGGTAATCAGATTTTTTAATTCACTGCTTTATCACTGAATTTTTATGCAATTAAACATGTGTTTTTTCCAAATATAAATTTTACATTTATCAGCTGCTTAATGTGCATCACCCATGCCCCTTCAGGAAACAGAATAGATATCACCATTTTGCACATGACAAAACTGAGACATCAGCACACTAGATGACATGTCAAGTTTGCCTAGGCAAGCCTACATCAGAGATAAGAGAAGAGCATGACTGCTTCATTTTCAGTTCTGATGCTAAATGTCAAGCTTTTCTTTTTAATCTATTTTACTGCAACCTGGCAAAGATCGTAAGTTTGACTGGAGAAATAAGATCTTCAAATTGAATGTGTCTCAGTGATCTCACTGTGACTCTTACATTTATTTTAGACCAAAATCCTGCCAGGGATGGAGTTTTTGCCTGTTCTTTACAAGAGTGTAGATTATAGTACGTCTTAAACATTGGACATACCCCATCTATTCGGAGGTCTCCATGTTATATCAAAAAGGTAATGAAGGAGTTGCAAGGTCCAGGCTTTAGAAGTGCTGTTGATCAACATCCATTCAATGATTTTAGCCACCATAGAAGGTTTTTTTGGATAAAATATGCAGAATTTATGCTTGATATCAATGGGTCATCTCATGAGGACCTCTTCTGTTTGCCCATATTTTGCACAGCTTATAGTCAGCCATGGTCTTGAAAAGCCTCTAACTAGGTTTTGCAGGGGAAGCACGCAATCTGTTTGGGACAGATCTTCTCTGGCCTCTTCAAATGAAATGAGAGAAGAATCCAAATCAGCATTTCATCATCCTGAAGAAGCACGTCATATCTGATACATTTTTGAAGGCGGCATTTTAACCACGGCTATGACCTTCTCTGGTCCTGGCCTTGTGCCCATTGTATCAATCACATGCTATGAGAACAGCAGCTGGGTTTATCACAGCATACATTTTCCTCTATCTAATTACAGTCCTGCAGCCTAGATTGTCTGCACAGCTTTGTTTGAAGTCCATAATGTGTGCTTTGAGCATCATTTAAACTTCCTGCCGGTCTTGCAAAATCTCCCTCTGATTGCTCTGGAAGGGTTCTGGGGCACCCACTATACTGAGAAGGAAGCAGCAAAATCAGCGTCTTCAGGGAAGGGGAAGAGACAGAGTCTAACGTGCCAAGATTCAGCACACACATCACATCACATTTATATCCGTTCACTCCAGAAGTGTAGTCTCAGTTCTTCTCCTCCTTCAGTGCTACTTTATACTGCTCAGCTGATATGAAAAAAAACCACCCAGAAAACAGCTTTAAGGCATCAGAGCCCCTCCGCTTGGCAATATCATCTGTCTGTATACATGCATAACACAGCTTGCCAGCTGGCTTGGAATAGTGCAATGACTCTGCCCTTCTCAAGGCAGTAGCCCTGGAGGGAAGGGAGAGTAGTAATGGGAAGGCCAGGGCAGAGGACAGGGAAAGGGAGAGGCACGTATGAAGAGGGCAGCATGGAGAGCATGAGGGTGCCTGGATACTCCAGCACAGCTCAAAAGATGCTGCTCCAGAAATCCAGCAGAGCCCATGAGGTGCCCTGGAACACTGGGAAATGCAGCTGTGGCTCCAGACATCACAGAGGGCATTTTATTCACAGTGTGCTCTTGCATGGAACTCTGTATATACCTGCTGAGTTTAACATTTATGATAACCTGAGTGCATCGCTGAAGAAATTATACTTAACTGTGGGGTGAGGGAGAAGATACCAAAATACACCGTGAAGAGACTTTTCTTAAACATCATTTTCAAAATGCCTCAAGGATTATTCACCTCATTTTAAATACATACTGTATTTTAAACCTGCTTAAATATATCTTTAACTGACGACTGGACAAGTTCCAACAAAGTCATCCATGTAGTTGAGGTAAATGATACACAATTTATGGCCATGCGTTACTTTATTAAATAAAAAACCCAACAAAAACTGTCATTGCCAGAGGAAAAAAAAAAAAAGAAAGAAAATATCTTCCCAGAAGAAAACATGTATTTACTTAATAGAATGGCTGCAATACAAGTTGAAACAAGCCAAGAGATTCAAAGTCAAGGCTATCCTTTATGCGTTTACCCGGCAGCTATATGAGGTAAGAGCCAAGTGCCAGCCATAACTTGCATTTCTTGTCCAGCACTGGTTAATGTACCAATTTGTACATTATGGAAACAGGCTTCGTCTGTCCTTTCAAACCCTATCCTGCTTCTGCAGTGCCCACAATAAGCACCCAGCAGTTTCCTCTTCCTGGCTCTTTTATCTTCCGTCCTTTTTAAGCCAAAGCCGCTGCAGCCCATCCATCCCTGGGAGGGTGCCACAGGCAGAGCTGTGGGGCTGACCCTCCCCACAGCAGTGGGGCGATATCCAACAGCCCAGCTGCAAACCCAAGGACAGACATTCCCAGGAGGGGTAAACCCCCAGAAGACAGAGGGATGGAGGAGCAGGATGGGGGCCGGCATTCAGCTGAGCTGGAGGACCCACGTGTTCTGCTGTGGGGTGTGCCCAGGGCTGCCCTCATGCAGAGGACAGAGGACCACATCCATACTTGGGCAGCTGCAGGCACCAGTTCCCTCTTCCAAGCATCTCAGATCCCTGGGCTCAGCTACCCTCCCAGCATACACTATAGGCACTGAAGTGGACCTTATCCCTGTCCTGAAGCAGTGGTCAGATGGGCTTCCCCAGCCACTTGATATCCAGCAGTAGTAAGAGCCACGTACAGCAATACTGGCACCTACACAACTACATTTTTCCTGTTTGCTCTGGTTTCTCTCTTCTCCTATAAGCCAGGAGCACTCGTGCAAAGCTCAGGATTTCACAGGTCCTGCACAACCTTGTTCTAAGGTGCCC
The DNA here is from genome assembly GCA_026283785.1 of Coracopsis vasa. Taxonomy (NCBI): domain Eukaryota; kingdom Metazoa; phylum Chordata; class Aves; order Psittaciformes; family Psittacidae; genus Coracopsis; species Coracopsis vasa. The sequence continues at coordinate 4,912 of JANHGB010000937.1, read as the reverse complement.
AAAACCAGGAGGAGCTGAGCACGTGCCACAGCACCAGCAGCTTGTGAGCCTCAGTCCACAAACCCCACTATTATTTATCATATATATTGCATGAAACTAAACCTGAGCCATAGACCAACACCTCATTGTGCCATGGACCAATTCACTGCTTTGTCGGGTGCTGTGCATCATCAGAACTGAGGGATGATCCTCACTCTGGCAAGCATATTTGGAAGAAAATCCGGCTTTGCTGTTGCAAATAAGCACTGTTCATTGCGCTGAACCAGTGTCACAACATTACCAGCAATACAATTTCCTGATAATATTTTCCAGTGTTCTCCTGCCCACAGTATTTGTTCTCACTGCAGCACAAGAGGAGGTGAGAAGGATATGTGCAGGGGCCATGGGGGAGAGCAGAAATGTCCCCAGTTAAGGGTTTGTGGGGTGAATGGCTTGCACTTGAATGCAGTGCATGCTGGCTGGCAGGCTAGAGGATTAAAGGGTTGCATACCAAGTGGAATTAAGAAGTGCTAGTTTTCCTAGCTCCTATAATTTGTAAAGAACGGAAAGAAAAAAAAAATCTCTTGGAATTAATCTATTTCTTATGCTCATTCCAGCTGTGTTTAATTTACCCTCTGCTATTTCTCCCCTCTGATCGAGGAATGCTGTATCCTTACATTCATATTTCCCCTCAAAATCCCCTCATTGAGCAGAGCTTTTCTTAATTGCTTTAATATGCTGCATTCTGGGATGGGAGAAGCTGATCCAGAGTGACAACTGCACCCTCTCCCCAGCGCTGCCCCACTTCCCAGCCTCACCCCTGGCATGGGGGTCCTTCGCCTGCCTGGTGGCCCCATCCCACCGGGGCCATGGCTCGAGCAGGCTCCGGATGCAGCCCTCAGCGTCCCGTTTGACCCAACTCTGCACGTGCAAAGAAAGAACTATGTTATGTGCTTGACACAGGCACACCAAGCACCCTGCGGCAAAGCCAGAATATTCCCTTCTGCCTGGCTCGTTTTCATTCATGGATTAAAAGGCAAGCAAGAGGCCTTTGGGCAGGCAGCTGGAGCCAGGCGTCCTGGCAAGCCTGCCCACCAGTGATTTAGCAACTGGCATGCCAGATGGACCAAGCCTGGAAGAGCACGGATGGGGGCAACGCCAAGCCAGCAAGGCAAGGGGATTGCGAAAGGGAGAAACCAAGGAAGAGGAGGGGAGATTGAGATTTGAGTTTGTGCACGTGTGTCTGCCATGACTCAGCTTGCAGTAGGTTTCTGTCCGCAGCCCCTCAGATAAACTGGGCTCTGCACTCAGCATGTTCGTGCATATTGGAAGGGCTGCTGGACAGGGTGTCCGTGCTGTAGGCAGCCACTAGCTCTAATTCAACAGGGAGATCTCTGCAGGCAGGCAAGATCCTTCCATCATCAGGTAACACTGGCTGGATAAACGATACTTGTACCTTAGCCCTGGTCCAGAGCAAGGACACATCCTCCACCACCCCAATTGTTCATTGCCTACTGACCCACCTTGCAGATTGGGCATTAGGACCATGGGAGTACTAGCTACAAAACCACAGCCCTCTGCTCTCCAAGAGTTTCCATGAGTTGTCACCCAAGGTTTCATTTTTCTTGTGGACCAAACATTTGTTCATGTCACAGGATCCTGTACCTCAGCCAATGTGTTATTCATTCAGCAGGAGGGGGATGTCCAAGCAGGGGGTACAGACCTCTCCTGAGGATGACCCACAGAGGGGTAATGTATCTAGCCCTCTCCATAATGACCAGCCTGAACATAACACGGCTCTTTGCCAAAACAATCACCCCCATGTAGGCCACTCTCTCATGCTCTGTGCATGTCATTAAGCCTAACTTATGTGGCAGAGCTGCTCAGCAAATTGGGAATTACATAGCAATTTATGGGGGCTGGGATGCATATTCTATCCAATAACTTCCTTCTCATGGAAATTTCCCTGTAGGCATTTCTCCCTCTGCCCCAGCCCTGTCTCCCTGTGGCCTATGTTCTATTCAGCCTTACTCTCATGCGCCTTGCTAAGAGTCTGCACAGATGTCTCCCTATCCGCAGCCTTCAAGATTCATTACTCCCCACTTTGAGAACTACTGCAGGGAAGCTTGGGACAGATCGTGTGGCAGGACTGTTACTTCTTTATGCCTAAGTTTCCCGTTCTGGCCTTTCCAGAGACAACCGAACAACAGTAAATGGACTGAACTCTTGGAAGGGAGTTAAAATAAAAGAGAAAGCCAGGTCGAGTAAGATGATGACGTGAAGTTATGCAGCACGACCGGGAAGCTGACAAAGAGGTAAATTATGTGGCCTTTTGCAGGCATGGCTAACAGCAACGTACACACAGTGCCCTGCCTCCAGCTTTGAAATGGCCAACAAGTAGGAGACCCAGCGTCTGCAGTGAGCTGGGCTGAGTCTCCTGGGTGCCAGGGGACACCGGCACCACCGTGCCCACTAACAGGCCAACCTGGGGTTTCCTCCTGCTGCAGCCACAGGTATGCTTCACCACCGTCTGGCTGCTATTTATTCCACAATATTCCAAAAATGTGCCCCAACCTAGAAGCCCGGACTGTTGCCAAACTCCTTCTTTAATAAAAGTAACAACAGCAAGGTATTGAAAATCACGAGGCATTTAGAAATATACAGACTCCTTTATGGGTGAAATAATCTAATAGACAAGCTGTTGTTAATTTACAGCCTCAATTTTCAGACACACTTCTTGAGTCAAAAGTACTTCCTGCTCCATAATTCCTACAGGGACACAGGTGGCCTAAATTGCAGTATACATCTACTGTACATTAAAATGTATTTCGGACTTAGCTTAAACATTTCTGAAATCTCAAGTTTATGTCTAGACTATTTTAATCAGCTAAATGTCATAATAAGCCATATGTTGGGCTTGATAGGTTACATATACCAGCCCCGCTCGTAAAGTATCAAAAGGTGTTTTTAAAAAGGAGTCTGTGTTTGTTTTACCAGGAAAATGGTGCTTTTAGTCAGTCCTATCAAACCTACTGGCAAAGTGCACAGGCTCTGACGTAACTACTGGGAAAGAGAGAGGCTGGGGTGGCCACGGTGTGGGGAACAGAGATGGCTCAGTCAGTCCCACTGCCCCGCAGCAGCTCTGCTGTGAGGAGCTGCTCTATTCCTGCTGCCTGCTTGGGGCAAACAGCTTCATCCCTGCTGCACGTGGTGCTGGCATGGTCACCCGTGTGCTCCTGATCTGTTTCTCATTGCAGCACATCCCTGGGCTGAAGCACGTGCATATGTTCTGCCAGATCCCTCCATGCAAGAGCAGAAGGCACTGGATGGATCCTGAGCAACCCTTCACATCAGATCTCACTTGTGTAGAAGTAGGCTTGCAAGAGGAGAGCAGCACATGCAGGTTGCCTGGGTTACACTACAAAAAGAGGGTTTTCACCAATAAAGCTCTGCCATTAGCAAATTGAATTAATTTAGCATAACAGCACAAAATCAACTCTTTCTTCTCCAGAGCTTTTCCTAGCGTAAACCAGCAAAAATCAAGGTCTCATTCCTGAGCTTTCTTTAGTTGAAACACCTAGCTTGGGAAACGACCCATGACCCGGGGATGCCTCATGCCAGGAGGATGGTTCCCCACCACGTACGCTGAAAGGGATCCTCTGTTTGCTCTGAGCCACAAAGGGCCTATGGCACACAGACACGTAGCTTGGACTGCCTCCAGCAGCGAGCGGGGATACACATGCACACAAATTCATCACTCTGTCGTACGAGATTATTTCCTTATGCAAAGCTGTCTCCCTTCTGGATGTAGAAATTGCCCCTCCGCTTCCAGCCACTGCCACATGGAGGTCTTACAGCCCCTCCTCGGCCACCCTGACCACCAGAAAGACTTGGCAGCTATGGCCCAGTGTCCCCACAGGGCATTGTGCCCATTCCCGTCATCCCATACCTTCACAGCCTGAAAAACCGCATAGAGCCCTGGGAGAAATACGTGCTCATGGCCCAGAGGAGGAAATCTCAAGAGTTACAGCCGGGCACTTGCCTCTGGAGGCTCCCCAGGGACTCAAGATACATACAGGACAGCCTAAGGAGTATTTTAATCACAGACTTTCCTTAGGAAAAACAGCCCATTCAGTGCACAGGGATCCCCAGGGGTGACACCTGAATTGTGTCTAAAAGTGGAGTACCCTTCTGGTTACTCCATCATAACTGGGACGGGATGAGCAATTGGAGATATTAGTAGAGTAACCCACAAATTGTACTTTATCACAACCCCTCACCCCCAATTCTTTGGCTCCTGGCTGATTTAGCCAGTCACTTTCCAGATGCACTTATTCTTCTTCCTTTTAATGAACCACCAAGGCAGGGGATGAGAGAGAAGTTGTCACGCTCTCATTCTGCAATGAAAGTGCACTGCCTCTGCAGAGAGTGTGAAATACAGTCCAGCGGGTGAAAGCATGAAGCACAGCCTGCCCATGGTATCAGGTAAGAATACTGGCCTTCTTAAAAATATGTTTTACTGTCAGTGTGTCCACCACAAAGCATAAATCCTTACGTGATCCTTTTTTTTCAGGATCCCCCTGTTTGCCAGCAGTAAACATCTGAGAGCTGTTTTTATTCCCACAGCAGTTTATTGCTGTGCAAATACCATAATTTTCAGTCTCTACAAACAGAGAGAGATCCTCATCCACCCAGTTTGTTACTATACTTGCTGGGCAGAAGGATGTAGTAAAAGCCATGATTTCTCTCAATGTCCAAAGTGGAATTTCGGTTTTTAACTCTTTCCTTGCCTATGTAGGCTTCAGGTTATTCTTTCTAATGCTGACATGCCTACTTGAACTCTGGTCTGAAAATCATAGAACCATAGAATAGTTAGAGTTGGAAAGGACCTTAAGATCATCTAGTTCCAAACCCCCTGCCATGGGCAAGGACA
>JANHGB010000933.1:0-46860 GCA_026283785.1 Coracopsis vasa | reverse complement strand
AGCTAGATGATCTTAAAGGTCCTTTCCAACCCTAACTATTCTATGATTCTGTGATTCTATTTCATGCTAGTAAGCCTTGAAATTTCTAATTTGCAGTCCAAAATGCCTACATATAATCAGAAAAACAAGTAACCTGTAACCTTAAATAGAACAGGTTTACACAATACAATGATGGGGGTTGGACTAGATGATCTGCAGAGAACCCTTCCAACCCTACAGTTCTGTGGTTCTGTGGTTTTGTGGGTCTGTTGGAAATACTGGTATCATACAGCACTACCCCTTAACAGGAAGTGCAATGCATTGACATCAATTGACAGCAGATGGATATGGCTCCATTCTCTGTCCTTCTGCATTTAGTGATTTCTAATTGCAACTATATATCACAGAATTGGAAGAATAGTACGGCAAGGTATCACATAAATCGCTTGGTGTTTCTGTTGTTGCTGCTAATGAATTTGCCTGCTTTCTCACAAGTCAGTCAGGATTCTGGGGTTTGAAGCAGCTTTAGGACCTAATCAGTAATAATTTCTGTTTGGTGTAACTTAATGACTCTAACAAGAGAGTTCTTGTGCAGGAAGTTAAGTGTTAGCTCCTTTCATTGCTCAGAACGTTTCCAAAATTGCACTTAAAATTTGAGGGCGTGAACAAGCCTCACTTCTGGTAATATTCTTATGGCTTCCTGCTTAAATTTGTCATCAGTGACTCTATGTTCTTCAAAAGCAGCCCCCCTGACATCAGCACTTTAAAAGAGTGTTTTAAGAATGGGAAGTAAGCGTGTACTACCAGTAGTATAGGACTGGATCATACTTGTGGCTGTTTTCTGAGAACTGTTCTGCTTTGCTTCACTGTACGTACCCTACAACTCAATCTCATGTTTACTCAGTGTAACATGTTTAATTCTGCTATAAACAGAAAAAGCCTTTCACAGGGCACAAGCAGGTCCCTCTATGTACACTTGCTCTAGGGCTAGAGCAAATCATGAGCCACAGAACACTGTATATGTATAACTGTAGTAGTCTGTATGAACACCAGAGAAAAAGCTGGATTATAGTCTGATTGGTCTGCAGAAATACAGCAGAGAATGCCATCTGGATACCAGCTCACATCTATTAGTTCAGCTGGCAAGTTTTTTCGGATACATGGCACAATTCAGATAGTGTGAACAGGGAGGATGGTGCTTGGCCATGTCCACTGGCATTATCTGGAATAATAAATAATCATTATTTTCTGTTATTGGACCAGGGAGCCGGTAAGCCACATTGCCATCTCAGCCTTTTAGCTCTGAGTCACAAAAGACTTTTCTCCTTCCCTGCAACTGGATGGCAGATTGTTTTGGGTGACATTATCTGAGTCCAGATGGTCCCACCTACTGCAAAATCTGTACTGCTTGTTTATATTGTAATGGTTCTATGCCTTGATCTTTTAACAGCTCTCTGAAGAAGAAGAGGGGGAGGGTTAGTAGGCTCAGTATGCTGTTTTCTTGTGCCACCAATGAATGGTGTTTCCACATATTTTCATTTCAGTTTGTGACTGAGTTATTTTCCAGAGAAGACTACTGAAGACGTTATAAGTTTATTGAAAGTAGAAGAACATTATTTATTGCCCAATTATCTTGTTCCCAGTGGGGTGGGGACACAGGGAAACTATACTTACAGAAAGGACAGCACTTCCCTGAAGTGCAGCTCTACTCCAGAAAGTAAATCTGAAACAGTTACAAGCAAGTGAATATTTACCATTTCTCAGGGGTTCCTTGGTTAACCTGCTTAAACTATCAAGAGTAGTTTGGGTGGGAAAGGATCTCTCAGATCTCTGTCAACCTCTGGCTCAAAGCAAGGTCACCTACAAGACTTACAGATTACTTGGGCCTATATCTAATGTGCAGCTTTGCAAATTAAGCTTGTAATCTAAGAATCATCTTGTTTGGTTTTGGTTTGGTTTCTTTTTGATTCTGGTTCTGTGCCCACAGATTCTAATATCCATATTAGACCTCAGGGACAAGTGCATATTTACAGTAAAGTCTGAATGACACCTTCACCTGGAGGCACTCACAGCGGGTAGAGATCACAACTTGGCAACTGAAGTCTCATGGACTATCCTGAAGACATGCCTGAGTATACTAAACAGTTGAATATACAATTTACCAAAATTAGCTTACTGCATTTCCTGATAGGCTGTTAAAGTGAGGCCCCTGTGTGGGTGGGAGATGATTAGATTTGGAAGTTCATATGGAAGTAAGTTATGCATGAATGTGCCCTGCTTTTAGGGTAGAAAAGACAACACTTTGATAATTATCACCAAATTAGCTTCTCATTGAAGCTAATTAGAGCACAGTGTGGCAGTCTATGAACACACACTGGCCTCAACAGGTGCATCAAAACATTGCAGAGATACTAACTCTGGCCTCTACAATGTTGCAGTTATAATACCACAAAACCGTGCCTCAGAGAGCAATCTGAATCAGGTCATTCAAGATAAACCTGTGTCTATGATTTTCACGTGTGTTAGCAGGTTGAGGTAAAGTCAAGATGTTATCACAGTCTGAATTATGCTTTCATGTGAAGACTATGAAGTGCCTGGTCCTTGCAAAGATTGTTCTTCAAGTCTGCTAGCAGAAATAAACACCTTTTCTCCTACCAAAAGTAAGGCCACTAATCACTAGATCCCTGAGTTGTCCTTAGGCTAGTGGTTAGGACGCTCTCTTGAAAAATGGAAATCATGGGTTAAGCACTCTGAGGCTTATATACATACACATCACCTTGTTGGCAAATTACATCATAGAAAGGTATTAGTAATTCCTCTCTTAGCATTTTAGAATGGAACTCTGCTGACTTCTGTGTTTTCTGTATTTAGAATTTCAATATATTAAGACGTACTAGGCCTGCTGAGTCAGGCCCTTAAGCAGGTAGGTAGATGTTTGTGAACTCTAGATGACAGCAGTGTGTAGGAAAGAAACAGAAGAGTTACTTCTTAAAATAAGGTGCTCTATATCAAGCTTGGTCCAGATCGTATATTTAGAGAACAGGTAACTTACATACAGGATGGCTCAGGTAGTGTCAGTTAAGATGACTGCACCTCCTGTATTACACACCACTGGAGAGGAGGCTTTCTAGGTTGATCATATCCGTTCTGCATGAAGTCCCAGTCTTGGTAGCAAGATTGGCAACTAGCTAACTGACCCATATCCAGACCTCAGAATTACAATACTTCTGACCTAGTTTCCACTCTTAGCAAGCCTGCCTGTATCCCAAACCCCAATAACCTTCTACACTTTGCTGTGAGAAGCCAAGAACATTAAGAATTCAAGGCCTTGGTGCTATTCCTTTAACAGCTTCATGGGAAGTGTTCATTTTACCTCATAAATCAAGTGTTTATCCTTTTCCATAAAAGATGAAACCTTGGAGTGAATGTTTCTTCCCTTCTAACTTTTTTTTTTTTTTGGTAAATATGAGCATTGTGTGGGAAACTCAAGCTGAAGTTACAGTAACTTACTCTTTGAGTGCCAGCTGATTCTGTGTTGTAACAAAAGCTGATATACTCTCTTTCCTCCTAAATGTGATCATCAGTTCTGCTTCACAGGGAAACTCCTCATTGTTGCAAAACAATGCTGAGATTCTTAGCAGTCTTGCACACCACCTAACCATGTAACTTAGCAAGTGAGTCATGATCAAGATGTCACAAAAACATCAGGTGTACACCAAATTCTTACTTTTCACAAACCTAACTAGATAATTTATTAATGCCTTTTTTTAGTAATAATAATAAAAAAAGCCTGTCAAATTACCAGTGGTCTGAAGGAGCAAATAGCAACCAAAGAGTGAACATCACCCTGTCTTTCTGGGTGTCCATAAAAAGATTCAGTCCTCTGGAGACTGTGTGGATTCCATACGCTAGGTGAGGCATATAATTCTGCTCCCCAACCCAGCATTAAAGGAAACAAGAGTCTTGAAAGACTAGCCAAAACATATGCAGGGTTATGTAGTGTCACAAACCACTCTTATATGCATTCTTACATGCTCTGTCCACATGCAATCTAATAACATTTTCTTTTGCAGTCTCTGTGGATGAAAAAAAGAAAAGTTTCTAACAGAATTTTTAGTAAAGGCTCCTTAAATTATGCTAAAACCAAATGAAGGTTGATTTTCTGGGGGAAAAAAAAAGGAAAGGTTAACTAAAGAATACAAGGTACAACAAATGCCATGAAAAATTTTAATATGGTCTAGCAGTCATTGTGATATTTATACTTTTAGTATAAGCTTTTTTTTAAAGGGTCATATATGTGTGCTTTAAGAAGTTTTTGAAAGTACAACACACATAGTAGTTTTTTGAGTCTTGCAGACTTAGAAGAGAATAGCTGCCAGTTGTCAAAGGGGCTTTCCCAACAAGAAGGTAGGGCTATCTAGACCTTAATCAATACCCAAGTTGATATTTCATAGGACAAAAATAACAAAAGAAGGAAATGCCTATTTTCCCATACTATTTGCAAGATTCTCTGTAAACTATACACAGATGAAGCATCTGTGATATGTTTCCCATCAGCTGAAATACTTTGCATAGCCCATTTGTGCTTTTATAAAAACTAAAGAAAATAACCTCTAAACCTCTTTCTGTCAATGATCCCCTTGCTCACATAAATCACTGTTGCTCCTGCATCATCACAGCATTTTGTTGGAATAACGGTAGAGATGATCATGCCTTGACAAATACAGATTTTGAGTATTTTATGGGTGTGTCAAAACCTGTTGCTTTTATATAAATGATCTCAACCTTTGTGAAACTCTTGCAAGGCTCACTCCATCTCTTTTTACATATACCTTTTCTATTCTGCCTTCCCCAGCATCTGCTTGTGATTAGAAATGCAAGAGAGTCATCAGGAAACCCGTTTCAGTGGTAAAGCAACTCTGTCCAGAAAGTCATCAGGAAGATATTTCTAACATTTTTCAGATCTTCTCAATGGTTGTTTCCAGCATAATCTCCTCTATTCCCATGTAAAAGTCTCTTTCCTGTGGGATTATCAAGCCAAATATTTAAATAGTTATCAGGTTCCACACAGTTCTCATTCCTGCTTACTGTGAAGTGAATTGTTTCCATTATCTTGTTCAGTCAGTAAATGTCTCTGCATTACTGAATTCCAGATAAGTGTGGGAAGCAACACAAAAAAGCCTGAAATGTCAGTTCTGTTTGTGCCAGTACTTGTTGCTTATTCCCTCAGTGGCAACTTCGTGATTCTGTACCTCATAGTGGATACAACAGCACATAATAAAAGGTGGGTGTGGGCAGCATATCTAACTTCTTCAGCTCTAGCTAGCAAAGCGTTTTAGTCTTGTCTAAAGGACATTGAGTTAACCTTTTTGTTAGTCCTGGTGGCTTGACTCCCTGTGCTCAAAAAGTTAGCTCTTGTGGAGCCTTGTGCAGATCATTGGGAAATTGGAAATCACAAGACTGGAAGCATTCAAAAACATTCAAAAGCACTTACATGATTTAGGGGTGCAAATCTATTGGCTTTCAATGAGAATTAAACTTGCTTGAATGTTATTAGCCTTGTGACTGTATTTGAAGGGAACAGATTATTTTAATCATTTTTCAGACCTTAAAAATTTAAAAAAAAATAATAATTGCAATTATATTATCGCTCTGAAGTCTGCAGGCAGAATTTTCTACTTCCCAAAGCTCATACAAAGCATATTGGGCTTTCTTTCATCTGCCTTCCCTTCCCTGTTAAGGATCAGTAATTTCCAATCCTCCAGTGCTGTGGTGCTAAAATTTGCTGTAATGAAACGTAGTATCAGACAAGCTACTGTAAAATCACAGTATTGGACAGTTCTTCAGTACTCTTTTAAATGCTTATAGAAAACAAATGTTAAATAGTTCTTATTGCCTTGCTGCTATCTGCATTAATAGTAGATATTCTAAAGTGCTTTTGAGTTTCTATTATTAATCTAGCAAAAGACTTATAACCTTGGCTTCATCAGTTAACATTTATTTCACCATCATTAATATCTTCTCATTTTGCAGGTGGAGAGGAAATTATTATTATTATTTACCTCAGTCTCTTTTGCAGTACAACTTACATGATTAGGACAGACTTTACATTTCTGCTTCTTAAAAATTAGAATATTTTGAAATTATCAGGTTTCTCACCTTTAATGGTAAATATACAATCATGCATATGTGTTTCACGTAAATGATTGTGAGACTGACATTTTATTGTGTCCTGCATCTTCACCATTTTGACCTTTCAGAAAGTGCAACACATTCTGTGTGGAACGTTTATTTAATAAAATACTTGGTTTTACAATAAGGTAACACCTTTTGGAGTATCCATAAGGTAGCAGTGAATGGAAACATGCAGCAGATCTCCCTTTGATTGGAATAATGTGGTTAGTTGTCCTTTATAAAGTATGAAAGTAAACAGTACTGATTGCTTTGGTCTTAATTTGTCAAATTAAGGACAACCTTAATTTGCATCCATTACTCTTCCTTTTGTAATCAGATCCTGAAGAAGTGCTACAGTCCTAAAAGTTATCATTTGACATTTGATGGCATCATCTTAAGTAAATCATAATGGCATGCCACAGTGAGTTCACAAAACCTGAAAATATATATCAATATTTTAATTTCAGGTTTATTTGGGAACAATACAGGATTATTATTACAGGACCTTAGATATGCATAGTCACCTATTTTGCAAAGCATAGTGACCCTGATATGAGACTTTAAAGCTCCACCAGGAGAAGGAATAATGGCATGGAATATTACCTCTCTGTCTCCTTCATAAATAAAAAAGAAGGAAAGCAAGGCAGATATATATGCTCACTTCATAGGTTTTCAAGATTCTATTGAACACTTGTCCAGAAAGTTAAATTATAAGAGCATATTTTATTTCATTCTGTTATATTATTTTATTGAATAATATGTATATTATTGATGACACTATCAGTATCATGAAATGTTCGAATAATCTGTATCTAGGACATCTGAAAACTCCTTAATTTTCACATACATGCCAAATCTCAAAGAGCTTTTTAAATATTCAGGACAGTGGTTATTTTTTTATTTTTTTTTTTTCAGTCTCCACCATTCCAGTTCTATCCCTCTGCTATCTTCTGGTATCACAGTGGTATCAGTGATTCAATTGTATAACTTTTTAGATGAACTTAGCATTTCAACACTGTACTCAGAGAAATAAAATGAAATTTTAAAGTATTTCAAACTAGTATCAGGAAAACAGATGTCTCTGGAAATGTAAGGATGAATCGAGCATCTGTTTCCCTTCCCTATTTGCTGTTTACAACCATTACAAGCATGCTTCCCTCAAACTGCAGCAGTCTTTTCCATGTTGCACAAGCCAAAGAGCAGAATGTAATTGTGGCCCTATATATCTTCTCATAATGCCATATCTGTTCTACTTTCCTTTGGCTTTTTCAAATCCTAGCAGTCTGCCCTCCACCCAGTCTGTGTGAATAGCTAGAACTAATTTTTGCCCTATGATGAGGTGACTACTGATGAACAGTGGGTGTGTATCACTGATTTCTTTTTAAACAAATGGCTCTCATTTCCAAGGAGAAAGAAAATGCTTTTGAGACAAAGCATTTTTGGAGTGAGTTAAAATAACCTGCTCCCTGTCTGACATGACAGTACTCTAGCTATTTCCTCTATCATTACATGATCCCTGCCATATCTGGGATGGAAAATCCATGTGCAATGCTAGTTATACAGTACATTCTAGTAAGGGGTCATTTCATAGGGCAGTATTGAATTAGTTTCCAAGACGATGACAAACTGTAAAGTGGCCAGTTTCACTGGCTGGCTGGAGACTCTAATGAAATAGAGAAAATGCAGAGACTTGATTCTTGTCAGTAAAGACCTCTTCTGAGAATCACAGGTTTGACAGAGAAAATGTAACAGAAGAATGCAACTGGAAAATCATTCATAAGCTTTTTCTAGTCTATTACTGTATTTCACTTAATGGAACTAAAGTGCTCTTGAAAGCACAGTCTTTTGTACCGTATCAGTTGACCTCATTCCTTGCAAATGGAGATATTAATTTTGCTTTAGAAAACTATTCCTTAAAGTCAGGAACCAGAAAACATTGCTTATATAATTTATAGTTTAATGAGTCCTTAATATGTGAACAACCTGGCAAGAGGTAAGCCAAACTCTTTATGGGCTAAGTGGTTTGGCTGGAGAAGATATTTCAGGGCAGACCTGAATATTGACTTTAGTATGGCAGGGGCAGAGCAAGGCTATTATTGACTTGGGTTTCTGGGTATGGTCTTAAGCACTAGACAGGATTTCCCAACCTCGTGCGCTGTCATGTCTTGAAATCTCACACACATTATTGCTTTAGTCCTCATGAAAGTGAGGCTAGTCTAGACTGCTGCCTAAATAGTCACCTATATATCTCTGAAACAAACAAAGGAGAAAAGCATTAATCTGAAGGAAACCTCAGTAAATCATCATTGATATCTGCTGATCTTGTGCATACTACTTCCACATAGAAACACACATTTGGAAAGAAAACAACCATTGTCACAATTTGCCCTTCAGTAAACCCATGCTACCAAGAATCTCACTTTTAGAATGTATCTGCACTGTTATTATTCTTACCTAACAGGAAAGGAAACAAATTCTTTGTACAAGGCATTTTTGTAGAATAAGAGGAGAAAAAATGCTTTTCTCTTTTACACTACACAGCTTTGCAAAGTTGTTTGCCTTCTTTCCTTATCAAGCATATGCCTTGTCAGCTGTTGGAGAAATGCCGATTTCTATAGTTTTATTAAAACATGGAAAGTTTTAACAATAGGTCAGTGGATAATCCCTTTAGGGAACATCACCAGTTTGTCTGTTTATGGAAGCAGACTTTAGGAATTTTGTAAAAATGTAGCTACTTTGAAGATAAGACAAAGCAATCAAAACCACCCAAAGTCAGCTGAATAATTTTTAAAGACTGAGCCTAAGATAACAGGGGCGGATTGGAAGGGATTTAGATTTGGTATCCTACTAACAAATCCATCAGTGTTTTTCTGTTTCCTCTGAAAACCTTTACATTAGATTAATAGAGTTGATCTGGTTTATGTCTAACCAAGCCTTCAACTTGCTCTCCCTCTGACAAAGCCATTAACTTGGATAAAACTTACAGTGCATGTAATCCTGATCTTTCCTACATCTGTCTTGCAGGTTTGCATATTTGACCTGTATCTGTACTAACTGGATGAAAATCCATAAAGTCTATCTTTTTTTTTTCATAAGGCTATCAAGCACAGTAGATTTATGGATTTGCATACATATTAAAATAACACAAGTTGTTAAAAGCCTTTCTGTGCACAAGCTCTATTATATTCTGGAAACTAGGCTTTTAATTCTGGTTCCAGCAAACAAAATATATTTATTCATTAAAATAATAGTAAGAGTATTTGCTGTTTGAAACTCATTCAGAAAGAATAACACTGAACACTGATTGGGATCCTTTTAAAAACAAAGGTCTGTGTTGGAAATACACTATTGTAATAGAAAGTATGATTAATTTTTCTTAATATTTGATCAACTATGATCAGCTGATTCATCATTTCTAATATGAAAGTACATTTTGCTGATTTAAAAAAAAAAAAAAAAGGAGAGGCCAAATAGCTGATCCTACAATACTGCCAAGCTGTGGGCTGAGTATTTACCTTATTTTCCATATTGCTTCATATCTGATATACAGCTCAAGTTTAATGCTTTGGGATTGCTTGACAAATATTATATGTAAAAATAGAAGCACCATAAAACCTGCTACAGTTGTTAAATTCCACTGAACTCAGTGTTTCTTATAAGATTCCTGTATCACCCATGATTTCCCTATGGGGGAAAATTTGAGTATTGATTTTAATGGCTGAATATCAGATGTGTAGATCCAGGCAGGCCTTATGTAGTCTTATCTAGAATGGGCAGTGCTGGGGAATGTGATGCAGAGGCACTCAGAAGTTCATACATACTTGCTTCATTCATACAGATTTTTTCCTGAAGCAGATTTCCTTTCTCTGTCCACTGTCTCCAGTCTACTAAGCTCTGTCTTTAGGTATTAATAGCTCAAGTACAGCTTCAGTGCAAGAAGATCTACTGCTTCGAATACTTGAATTCCTCCCTGTACGTTTTCTTGAGAACAGATTTATTGCTTCCGACTTGCCTATCTCTATGAGTCTGTGCTGTGTGCGTGAAGCTGGCTTAGTTTATCATTTACTCAGGGATCTCTATATCATACTGAGGGTTAGGGGAAGCAAAAATGATTCTTGAGGAGCAGGCAGTGGTTGGGACTGGGAGAATGTAGAGGTATACAGAACACAAGCAACTCATGAGTACACAGACATCACTATTCTTAAGCAGCTTCTTTTGGTTGGCTTTAAGTCATACCAGCTTCTTTCGTAGTCTATGCATTTTAGGACTGATCAAATATAAAAAGTAATTTCTCACAAAGTACATATGGGGGGCATGACTGTGGTATCAATTTCAGCAGAAACATATGGATATAAACTGCTGTTTTCATGCAAAAAATGGAATTATAGTATGCTTCCAAGCTTGGTTCACCATCAGAATTATAAAACTTCTGTCTAAATCTTCAACTTCATATCAGCAGTTGTTGATTATATTTACCTTGAAAAGTTTTACTCTTCATAGATTTGAAATGCATAAATTAAATGCTTCATGTTGGGCTTTAAAAGATTTTAATCAAGTGCTCATTATCAATTAAGCATATTCATCAGTCAGCATTCTTAAAGCTTAAATTTTTCACTACTGAAAATTAACTATTAATGCTATCTTAAAATCCAGAAGTAGCGGAATATCTTCATGTACTGATCCCTGTACTACAGAAGCAGCAACAAAAATGTTCTAAATAATCCAACTAATGCCTAAATAAATTCTTAGTAACTTGTGTCCCTTTTTGTTGGTCCCCTGATAGAATTCCTTCAGCTGATGACAGTATGATACAAATGAAATTAAATATATCTGCACAATAAAAAATGTCAACATCTCTGCTTTAGTTTACTTTGTGCACAGAGAAAAAACAAAGAGATTTCTTTATCACATATGCATTAGAAATAAAATTTCACTCATGTTGACATCAGTGGCAAATTCTGTACAGCTTTAGTTGAGCTAGGATTAAATTTCAGAAGTTTGTGATATGCCAGATAAGTGCTCTAAATCACATGTTTGATAAAGCACTGAGGTAGTTTCTGGTTTTTGTCAAAGATACAATCTGGCTGGATCAAAGCTGCCCTTGTCATTGCCATAATTATTAATTAGGTAGTAGTTATTATTAATTAGGTATTATTCTTTATACCCATACTTTGTTTGAACTTGGCATCGTAGTGCCTCAGAGAAATTTTTTCCATAATCAGGTTTGGTAAAAATGTTTTTGCACCTCAGAATGTGACTTAAAAAGTCATTTTAAATGAGGTCTTCTTTTTTGTTCATTTTCTGGTATTGAGGATGTTTATACTGTTTTCTTTAAGGCATTTAATGAAAGTGTCTAAATATGGAACTTTGCTTCCCCATGTAATCATTTTTTAGAAATAGGCTTCTGCATAGGTGCTTTAATTCATTCCTTGGAGGATGTTAACTGCTTAGGGAGCTTTCTTCCTAATTAAATCATATAAATTAGAGGCTTAAAGTTCAACAGTGTGAAAACGTCCTATTGTGGCCAGTATGGCTTTAAATGCTTTGAACAGCAGACTCCCATAATTTGGTTGGGGATGTATTTCCACGGGTTACTTTACCATGGGATTCACGGTTTTGCCTGATATTTAATGATAATTCACTTTCTTTATTCTGTCAGTTTACACTTGGCTGTGAAGATTTGTTAATTTGTCTTGAAGTAGCTCTAAGGCATGTGTACTGTGAGGATAAGCATGAATGGGAAATGGTGAAGACTTGAGAAACCTCTTTGTAACAAATCATATGCATAAACATGCATATTTATTTCATATTTAGAGACATACATGCAGTATACATGTGCATATAACAGTTACAAAGTTAATCTTTAACACTTATTCCAGACCCAGTCCAGCTTTCGGATTTGTTTCCTTTTTTTGATCACTTTTTAAGATCATTCAATTCACAATCTACTGTGTGACAGTCATATAAAACTCTGTCAGACTCAGCCGGTGACTTTAATTGTATCACAAATGTAATGTGACACAAACAATGCACCCTGGTGTTCCAAGGAATAACACAATGTGTCACAGTGGCAATGTGTAAATTAGGCTTCTCCCAGTACCATTGTTATGGAAACTGTGGCCTTCAAATGAAGCTATTGCACAGGAATGCAGGAATCTGAGCTCAGGAGTGAGCTTTGTCCTGTAATTTTGGCTATGCCTGCACTGAATCTGTGATCTGTAAGTAATTTAAAAATGCTTCTAACTATCCTGGATAGACTCAAGAATTTTTAATAGAATGTTTATTCTGAAGGTATTTAAATGTGTTGGAAATTTACAAGATTTCAGATACCTTTTTCCTAATTGAGAAGGTGTACTTAATCTGTCAGAGAGTTTTATGCTTTCGAAATCTATGTTTTCCTTTTTGTTACTCCTCACAGCTATAAGTACAGCTATGCATACAAGAATTTGAACTATTGTGTGTATGCCACATGTACGTATTTTACTTTGAATTCAGAGTTCTGTAAATCAGAGGCTCCTCAATATTTCTAAAACTTGAACAGACACTCATTTAACATTTTGAAAGAAGCTGTAATTGGATATCTCTTGCATGATAGCATGGAACATTTAAATTGCACCCATCTCTAAGCATATTTTAAAGCCTAATGCTTCAGCCTATGTGATAGATATTGACCATCTACAGTCAGGTGGCTTTTTTGGGTTTGTTTATTAAAAAGAGATTTTGATATCTGCTTGGTGTGCTTGGTTAGCAAAACTAACAAGCTTCCTCTGTCTGTAGCCCATAATTATACGATATTCAGTGGACTGTGATCTTTGCATGAGGCAGTCATTTAATTCTAGGGAGCACTGTACTCATAGAGCTTTGTTAAATGTTATTGCAATTCAGGTTCATTAATTTTTCTAATTAATCTGATGAATTAAAAGTAGTTGTGAAACCCAAATGGAAAATCAGAACAACAAACTTGTTGGAAAGTCAACTAAGTGTGGGAAAAGATCTGGAAATATGCTACTCTAAAAGACAACAGAAAGAGGGGAAAAAAAGAGCTCTGCCGCACAGTCACAAACCTGGACTTGTTAGAATGTTTAGTCTCCACTCTCTGGAGCTAAGCTGTCCCTAAGGGTCTTGGTTCCAGCTCACATATTTAAGTAAATTAGATAGTGTCTTTTTTTCTGGTCTGGCTTTACATTCTTTTGCTCTTGAAAGTCAAATATATTTCAGCTGTTTAGCATATTGTAGGTGAGAGTTACAGTGGCCACTTGAATATAAAATTCAGAACGAGTCAGCCCAACACTCTCGGCCAAAATCAGCAAGAATATTTGAAAGATGACAGCCAACTCCACATAGCTCTAACAGTTTCAAAAGCACATGATAATGGTGCTAAAGGCCCAACACCAACTCTTGTGTATTTTGATGGTTTGTCTTTGTACTAATTAATTACAGTTTAGTCCTGTGGACTGAATACCCATTAATAACTGGACTGCATTGTTGGATTTCTGAACAACATCTCCTGGTTTAGTTTAGTCTGAAAGGAATCCAGTTTATGTACTTCCAAAGAGTAAACCACAGAGCAGTATGTGGAGATGATTGGAAGCTTCTCTTTAAAGAACATTCCTATTCCAAACTGAAACATCAGGGTAGACTTATCCACTGTGTCTCCCATCAGACCTCACTCGGTTGAACTGAACTGATCTAGCTCATATGCTTTCTGTTCTCCAGATCATTACTTCATGGTCATTAACATTTTCTGGTAACTACTCCTACGTAGTCTTTTTCATGGCTGCATCACTATAGTGGGGCATAGTCATCCTTTGCGAATTGGAGTTTCCACCCAGGTCATACCTTTCGAGTGCCTGTTTTCTTTCTTTAATGTTTCCAATTAACAGGCCTTTTTTTTATATACTTGTCATGAGCCCACTTGCACTTCGCCATGATGGAGAGATTCATGATTGCAACTTGTTAATATCCATTCTCTGTTTTCACAAATATAGTCTCCTTGTAAAAGTTAGAGCCACTACCAAATTCCGTGATGCCACTGTAGTTTCAGAATATTCTAAGACTCTGGATGTTTCCACCAGTGTTTCCAGTGAGCAGAATCTCCTCATTAATGCCTACATACTTCACACAAGCCAGCTTTCAGGGCTTGATTTCTGAGCTCTGTGTTTCTGCATTCTAAACAGGACGGACAACCCATGAATTCTGTATCTGTATATAAGCTGGTCTGGACTTCAGAGTGAATGTCAGGGCCCACTGAAGTATCAAAAGTATCTGTGTTTCACCATCACAATTAGACTTTCCAGACTGTATTGAAGTGGTGATTATTGAGCTCCTCAGGCATATTGAAAGAACTCCAAATTACTCCTTGGACCAGAGGTTTTCATTTAATTAAATACTATCAAATAAACTGTAGTGTCCTATTGCAGAATAATCTGATTTAAATTATACTGCAGTCAGGGCCCCACAAGACCACACAACACTCCTATTCCTGCAGATCACACTAAGTTACGATGATGTTTTGAATATTCAAATTTGCCCTTTTGTTTGGTTTTATGTCAGAGATGCAAGTTAGATTTTTGTTTGTTTGTTTGTTTGTTTTTTGTTTCCCCACAAGGTGACTCTTTGAATGAATTATTCAGATAGTAGCTAGGTCTGAAATATGCTGAAAGGTTTCTAGAACCTTCATGTCAGCAATTGGTGCTCACTGTTAGCGTCAGTCCCCTCTGTCAAGGAAATCATCCAGCCCTGAAGAGACATTCTTTGTGCCAGGTTACTTTCTTCATCAGAAAGTAAATGTTTATGTTTCATGTTCCACTACAATAATATACAGAAATTAAGGAGATTATCTGATTACAATGAATTAAAAAATATTAACCACTAGCATATTGTAGAAAATATTAATTGTATGCATGGGCTTTCTTGGTATGATTTGCATAGGTATAACACACAGAGAAAATGTAATTCTAGCAATGATCTTAAGCTGGCAAAAAATGTTGACTCTAAGAAAAGCAGGGTCACAGAAGAGAACAGATATGGCTGTGGTAAGGCTAAATGTCAGGGTGGTTGTGAACAATGAGGTGGTTTACTGCATGCAAGAGTGGACACATTAGTTACTTCATATGCATCCTTGAGTACCAAGAAATATTGTTTAATTAGGTCATATATCCTCCATCAAGCATTGAAGTAATTGTTTGGTTTCTTGGTTTTGTTTTGGTTTTGTTTTTTTTTTTTACTTTTCATTGTAATCAAGCCTGTTTCCTACAGATACTAAAAAAAAAAAAAAAAAGGCCGCGTATGACCTTATCCATACCATGAAACCGGTCTAAATAAGTTAGGCTCAGGTGCATTCCTTCCCTATAAAAGATGATATTCCATGTAGGCTGTCCAAAGGTAGGGGAAATATTTTTCTGAAATCTTATTTAGCCTGTAGTATAAGGATATACTTAACTTGTCATTTAAGGTGATAGAGTAATCCAGCTATTTTTTTTCTGCAGATGTCTTATAAAAAACATGTTTTTTCTTTATAAGTTTAATTCATTATGCAGCAGAAATCCAAGTGGTACAAGTACAGTGCAGATAGCAAGTAGAGGAAAACTGCATTTCACTATTCTTTCTCTGGTTTTTCCATAATTCATTTGCTGCTTTGCTATCTGTCTTTCATCCCAGCCAAACAACTTTTCTAGTCTAAACTTGAGCTCCAAATCAAACAACAATCTGATGTTGCAGGTTTAACAATTATTAATTTATATTATTTATTTCATTGAAGAGTAGCATCAGGGGAAAACATACTGAATTACTGGTTGCTATACATTATTATATTGCGAGGATAGATGGTAACTGTAGTTATATCTAAAGTGTAAGTCCCAGGAATGCATCCCAGATCCTGAGAGTAGGAGACCAGCCTCTCAAGGTGGCTCAGAATAGATGTAAAAGATAGATACAAATATAAAAGAATTGCATGATGACCCAGTTCTCTGACTGACTGAACAAGCCTATCTCTGAACTGTTGAGACTAAGTTTGCCAAATCACTGAAAAAAAACAAACCTGTAGTAAAATAAATACTTTCCACAGGAGTGTCATTAAGATGTCATTTGTACTCTTTCCTCATTATGATGTTTTTTTTTTTTGATTAGTGTTTTTTCTTACGAACATTCCCCAGAGTAACAGAATTCAGTTTAAGACTGAATTCTCATGCTTGTTTTTTTATTTGTGTTAGGGCAAAGCATGCCACCGAATCCTTTTATGATGGACTCTAACCAGATAAGTAAGTATGTGACGTATTTTGCTTTTTAGAATGCTTATGATAATTTCAGGATTTTAATGAGAACAAGAATTGATGGAAGTTGAATGTGCTTTTAAGTTGGTTTTTTTTTAAAAAAAAAAAAAAGTAAGGAGGAAAAGTTTAATTATTTTCTTTGCATCTAACCTTTTCTATTAGTGGCACACACAAACATCAGTTAGTATCCACCACTCTTCTCTGATAGGACTCTCAGAGCTGAGTGCTGAACCACCTGGAATCCCTGAAAACTTTTCCGTGGTCTTCCAAAAGCTTTGAATCAGACTCTTACCTCAGTGTCTGGCTTGTTTTTCTTCTCTAGATAGGATTTCAGAGTTTAACATTAAGAATTTTTTACATAAGAGCAGCAGCACTATTAATATCCTAAATACATTGTACATAAGGTAGCACTGTAGTTGATGTTTCATTGTTATGGATAAAGAATAAGATTTGGTGACTTATCATTGGATTATGATGTCATAGTAACATCATAGGAAAAAGAATAAAGGATTAAATTAATTTTATGGTCTCCATTGTTCTCAAATAAATTTTGCAAAATTATTTGAATGGCTTAGATTGTAATAACTTTTAGTAAATATGGAAGATAAAGACTAATTAAAATACATCAACAATTATTGACAAAAAATTTAGTAACACAAATGCTATATCCAGTTAATCCTTGTAGAATACAATTATATTGTTTCACTATTCAGGCATAAGAGGCGAATTCAGTTTTCCGTTCCATTACAATATTCTAGTATAAAATGTGATAGCTAAATTGCTTAAATGACCCACATCTAGCAGAGGACATGGTCCTAAATGTTCAGAAAGTGATTTTTATGCAAGTTTTTGTACTACTAGATATACCTGATATACTCCCTTCATTTCATAAATACTGTGCCCATCTTATTTGCTGTTTTTCAGATGTATTTCTTATTATTAATTTTGCTGATGATTGTTCTTTGTAGAATACAGTGATAAGAACACAGAGGAAAATGTAATGACAAAATGTAGTAACAGCTGTGAACATTGTAGGTTAGTAAACAGTCCAATCGAAACCAAAAACATAAAGAAAGAAGGACATGCTTTTTAGTGCCATACAGAAGAAAAATAAAGACCTTTTACAAGCCTTTATTCTACATTTAGAATAAGGAAAGTGGAGAGGCATTTTATAAAACATAGCTACAAAATGGAATTGACATTTCTCACAAGCAGGTTTCAGTAATGGAGGCCCTAGTTCAGCCTTTGTACATTTGAAGAATATATTTTAGCCTCTTTAGCTCATATACAGGAATTTTTCTGCTTGGCTATGAATCTTCTAACCTGAGGAAGACACAGGAAAAATTAATAATCACAGAAACATTTGGAAGGATTTGTAGTTACTGCAGGAGTACAGCACAGTTGTAACAGAATGAAAGGCCACTGACGGTCATGAGTTTGACTTTGGTAGTCCAGATAGCTTGAGAAATTCCTTTCCCCTTCACCCCTATACCTCCATCTGTGGAAAATCATACCATTAGCTTTTTTACTGGGAGGAGCAACAGACTTGGTCCAGTTTTCTTCCGATCTCCCCTGAACAGCAGTCACAATTTCAGCACAAATGCAGGGGCTGTTCTCCTTTCACTTCTTTTGTCTGACCCAGACATAATTTCATCATCGCTGCTATTCTATGAGAGAGTGAACAACAGCAGCCATGCTGGGTTACACCAGGTTTCACATTCCTGTAATCCCATCTCTCAGGAGCTGCCAGCTTTCCTTTCCCAGTAGGCTTCCCAGCACCATCAATACCAGTATGATGCCAGCACTTCTCCTTATTATCATACCACACTATCACACCTTGATATTGTCCTTGAATCCACTGTACTCTTCAGCTCCAATATCTTCGGCATTTTTCTGGTCTCCAAAGCCTTTGGCAATTATTGCTTCAGGCAAGAGTGCCTGGTGACATCTGTTTCCCGCCATCTTACTGTGTCTCTTTCAACCAGTGTGATTTTAGTTAAATTCAAGGTCATCCCCACACAGATCCCATCCTCAGGATGTTGCAGACATTGCAATAATGTGCAAACCTAAATATTTACCATCACACACTCCCAGCAACTATCCCACAACCACTCCCTGAACCCAGTATTGTTCCCACGACACCATATACAGTCATCTCCTCCCACCCTCTTGCTCGTATAGGCTATCTGAAGAAAGGCAAGTGTTATCTCACACTAATAAGGACAGCATGATTAATATTTTCTCTAAATTTAATCCAGTCAGCTCACTTACTTCGTGACATAATTAATGAATATATAGATTCATATTCTTACATGGTTCTTTGTTCTGAGGGAAGAATAAGATCTATTGAGCGTAACAAGTATGCAAATACCTTGTTCGTGGGCGCCTACCTATCACCTTACCTGTGAGACAGGAAACATGAGAATTTTCTCAAGAACTGCTCAGCTACAGCAAGACTGGGAAATGCTGCTATCACTATTTCCAGGCATACGCTTGGGTATTATACTTCTCCTATTCCCAGTTAAAACTGGATGCTTTAATAGAGGTGTAGCTAACCTCCTTGGCTCAGAAAGGTGAATGAAAATGCTTGGTGGGGTAGCTTGTGGCTAAGCGGCTAAATGGCTACTGGATGTGATAATAATGTCTCTTCCTAATTTTAAGTCACCTCAGCAGTATGGCCAAGCTGAAAGAGACAAAGCTGTTGAGAGAGAAAAGAGAAAAGTACATGTTGCACAGAAAAAGGAAAAAAGCAGATAAAAAGCTGCTTCAACTAAGTGCTTATTATACTCTCAGTCACTGAATCAATCGTTAAGCTACTTTTAGAGAGAAAACAGCCAAACAGTAGAAATGGTGGAGGAAAACGGTTTTAACACAAAAGTCTATGCAGATGAAAACTTTCTTTGTAGAATTCATAGAACTCCCAGCAAAGAACTAAAATCTTACTGCAAACCTCAGGGAGTATGGGATACATATATTCCCCCACTGATGTCATCCACATTTTTTTCCTCCTCTTTCTTTTGGCAGCCATGCTTTCTTCACCTTAAAAAGAAGTCCATGGAATTAAATGCCTCTGTGGAAAGTCCACGTCTGGATCACAGCTTTTAAGGGCTTTTTTGTGTTAAGATGATACCTCGTCCGCCACATGAACGGACACATGTGCAGGCAACCAGGCACGTTCAGGCAAGGCACACTTGTCAGCCACTGAGTCTTTGCAGTGATTTATTTGAATTTAGGGTCCACTCCTGCTTTCTGTACAGATTTCAAAAGAAATTGCAAACATGCGTATTCATAAACCTCTGGTAATGATGGGACAGAATCAGGAGCTAAATAAGAAATTAAGTTTATTGAAAATCAGAAAACAAACGGAGTAGTCTAATAAATGCAGTGTTTTTTATAAATTATGATGTTCCATGAACTTTACATACTGACTGCTAACACAGTTTTTTTATTTTGCTATCCCATAGAGGCACATTTTTGAACCCAAGCACACTTGCTTTGGAGTAAACTAGACCAATATTTAGACCACTTTCATTTTCCATTCAGACAGATCAAAAATCAACTGTAGTTGGACTGTGTTAGCTGTAGATTGTCCCTGGGGGTATGATAGTCATGTTTGAAGTTCATTTGTTTGAGTAAGGAATATAAGTTTCGACCCTCTCCAAAGCATTTTCAAGCTATAGTTGCTCAGGTTCAAAAGACAAAATGGGAACTGCACTGTAACATTTAATACTGAATACTCCTTGAAGTACTATGGTCTTCAGTTATGGTAATCACTATCTGTCTGACCTACTCATGTGGCCTGATTAGCTATAGGATCTAAACATATCACAATTTCAGATTTATTCGCCCTTACAACACCTACTAGAGCATTATTTTCCTGCTCTTACAGTTGAGAAAGTATTTGAGAAAAAAAATATTGTAAATGAGCAAAAAACTTTTAATATTAGACTGGAAAGTGTTGCACTGTTGTCCATATCAAGAGAAATATGTAAGAGCCCAACTGCCTTTGATTTTAATGGAAAGCAAGATACTGAATTGGGCTAAGTTCAGTTTACAGCAATATTGATTTTGCATTAGTGGATATGACTGACAGGAATAAAACTTTTCTTAATAAAACTCCACATAATGAAGTATGAGCAATATCTTATAGATTGTTATATGTCCAGGTTTTGTACATGCGAAGCTCAGAGGGAAGGATGAAGGCAAGAGTTAAAGACTGGGGTGCACCAAAGAAAGGCAAGTGCAATTTACCTATCAGGATTTTGTCTCTTCTTTCTCTCTCCTGGATGGTGAAATCACTGCTTTACAGACAAGGGTCAAGAAATGAAAACTGCATGTATAACTTGTATTTGTAAATGTCAGCTCTGACTCTCCATACATCACTGAACATCCAGCAGTTCAAACACTCCCTTTAGCTTATACATCATGTTTCAATGTCGTTCTCATTTTTCTTGCCTTGTAGCCATACGTGTATTCAATGTACGTAAAATAGTCTGTGCTTCCCATCTGCAGAGTCTTTGCACTTTTGTGCATTTGTGCAAATACAGAAGCACACCTTTTTCATGTAGGTGTAACTAGCTGGAATGATTAATGGTGAATATTAGTGCATCTCTCCTACTTGCCTTGTTCTTTCAGGCATTACGCTTGCCACTGCAGTCTTTAGTTTCGTATTACCTTTCATCCTGAGAGATCATTCTGTATGTACACAGAGGAGCTTAAATACAGCCACTTCAAAGTGCAAAGGAAGCATGAAGTTGTAGAAAGATCAGCTGAGGATATCGATAGTCTTCAGATTCTGACCCACCAAATTTGCATCTTTTGTGCCTACACAGAGTAAAAGGGTTTTGTTTTTAAAGCTTACTCTTGCAGAAGTACCACGTGTGGAGAATTGTGTGGGTTGCGTAAACAATACAGCAGTGAAGCCTGGTTTCCCCAGATGTGTGTTTCTGGTGTCTAGGAAAGTGAGCCCACACCAACCAAAACTTTTCTGTAGACTGCAGCAGTCACAGCATTGCTGTGCTTTGTGTGTAGTATGCAGCAAATCATGAAACTGTGCCGCATATTATTAGGGGCTCTAACAGGGTTTCTGTCTATTTTTCTGAATCTCATATTTTTGTTTCCCCCAACATACTTGTCAAGTTCGTTGAGAAGCTGCTTGAGCCTGCGTCAAAATTTGGAAGGAGGACTGGACAGGCAAACTTGCAGCATAGACATGTATTACACATTTTTTGAAAAACAGTTTCGAAATACATACAAATTGTATTTCACATGCTCTATGACCTGCCTACTCCTAATGGCCCAAGAGAGGAAGCACTAGCTAAGGCACACATAAGCCTCCCTTGTCACAGTTTTGTTCAGAGTGCTTCTGCATTCTCATCTCTTCTTTGGCATAAAGAGGACTCTACCACTGCTCCTAAATCTAATGTTAAAGGATATCAGCAGATGTTTCTGTTCTTCTCCTATTTTGCCTTCAGTTTGTTTGGACAGGAAGCTCAATAGTACCCTTTCATCTTTAATTTGGCACTTTTCTTTCCCTCTGCACCCACAGAGGATGTAAGGAATTTAATTAATGTACAAAATTGCATAAAGAATCTATAAAGAATTTATAGTTATGAAAGTTTCTTCAGAGGAAATTTTGAAATGTGCATCTTTCTTATTGTAGTCCCATTCCTTTTGGTAGTATATGTGTAATCAATCAGAAGTCTAATAAATAATATGATGTAAAGTAGGAAACAGCAGTGAAAGCCAAGCGCTGTACAAAATTAGAGTGATAAGTAATTTCCATTTAGTTCACTGGGGTTTAGATCAAGTCTTTATGGCAAAGAATAAAGAACTGGATTAATCTCTTTTCCCATAAATAGTAAAATTGCCACTCACTGGCAATGGGCACACAAAGAGTGTTCCATCACTATAATTGCTTTTATCTTACAAAAAAAAAATAGTTATCTCTAAACAATTCCATAAACAATGTAGATATAAATCTATATGAAAACATGTGACAGATGTAACCAGAATCACAATTCAGTGTTCACGTTCTTAATTAAAACCTGCTTTATACCCACAGTGTATTATATAGAGCATATAAGCTATCTGATTCTTTTTAAAAGAATGCACATGCAACATCATTACATTTTGGCACTACATAAACCTTCATAAACTCATAATGAAAAGACGCAAATATTATTTATCTTTAAAATCCAGACACTAAACTTGAATTTCCTCCTGGAATTTTTAATCAGCAATTTGAAAAATGCGAAAGTAAAGTATCTGCTCCCAGTTGTCTGTTTAGGTTAAATTAAATTATTTCTGAAAGTAATAGAATTAAAATCCTTTTAGTTCTTAATCAATATTTTATTTACATTTATTCTCCTTGCAGTACTTGATTAGTTCTTTTGAAAAGGGTGGGGTAGCTTATTTTTTGTTTATTATATACTTAGATGTGTCTGTGCTTTCAGTAATAGGAAAACCTCTTGCAGTACAGAAACACTGCAGAAATCATAAAATGATATGTAGTTTTCATCTGGGCAAATGGAATTCTACCATGTCTCAACAGGAATTATGTTAAGAATTTTTGAGATGATCTATGTGTGTATGTGAAAATATCCTTCACCGGAGATCATGTAAATTATACATTACACAAAGGGCCTGATTCACCTCGTTACACTTAAGCTTCTGCAAAATGAAAGGAATAGGGAAAAAAAAATATCATTTTTAATTAGTTACACTTTATGCTCCAACAGATCCAAAATAAAGATCAAAAACTGGACTGAGACAGGCCCTTAATAGAGCTTCACTGATACTAAGGCCTCCACAAAATTGTCCACCAAAATTCATGTTTAAGGACTAATCACACATATAAAGAAGCTGTTGGTATAGAAAACATATCAACAATGATTAAAAAATGCAGACATTCTCTTTTATCTGTGCAATTTAGTTGGCTTCTTCTCTACTTTCATCATGGCATTATTTAAATCAAAGTTAGACTGTATTCTGCAAAATGTTGTTAAACTTGTTTCAGTTAGATTTAAACCACAATAGCACATGATTTCTTTGAACTGATGGAGGAACAGAGGGGTATATTATATATTATACTTCAGAAAAGTTGTGCTAGCTAATTATTATTTCTCCACAAAGTTAGATTATATAGAGTTCTTGGGAGCTATTGGTGTATTGTCTTAGGCACAGAAGATGTAGTGTCAGTGACACAGATCTCTAACCATTTCTATGCACCTTCTTAACCAAGCACGAGATTCCCAGTGTCACAAGAGTTTGACACATGATTGCAGCCAAAAAGGCGACTCTCCATAGCTCGTGTGAGGAGCTGTGTCCAACATGAAGAGTCTTGGAGCAGGAGGGAAGACAGTGTCTTCCCAGCAGTGTAAGTTGAAAGCATCAAGAGTACTGGAAAGCTAGGCAAAGTGCTTCAGGTTTTATGTAAATTGCTTAAGGCTTGACAGGTGTGTTAAGTTCTGTATACTGGCCGACACATTGTGTTTACATCTGAGGTTTGGTATATTTATATATACAGTGTGTGTATGCCTAAACAATGAAAATTAGTCAGGCCAGTGTTTCACCAAAACTGAAACCCAAACAGAAATTTTGTGATGAGAAACATTTATTTTAAATTGTTTAATTTTCTTTTTTTCTCTCCTAAGCTGGAACTGAAGTATGATTAACTAAATGAATCAGAATGCTAACTAAAGAAAACATTGTTCTGAGATCTTTGCACCCACTTTGTATAACCTCAGCCTATTATGCATATAACCAGGAGAGTAATCCGTCTATTTCAAATAAACATCCATGCTGAAACTGTCAGCTTTTAGTGGTTATAATTGAGTAGTTGAGTCAGTATTTATTAGTCATATGAAACTGAGTTGATTTTTTTTTTTTTGACAATATTTATAAAGGCATACATGTACTGTTGAAAATTACGGCAAGTGCAAGCTCTCTAGCACTTTTTTTATATCTTTCCTTTACCCACATATCACATACAGGTTTCCAGAGCCTAAAGTGACTTTTCAGACCTCGAACTTCAGGTTATGGTTTGAAAAAGTTCTAAAAATAGCATAAATGTTTAAGTTTGCACATAGGGAAGAATACAAAATGCTCCAGGTTATGATTCTTCTTACCATGTACCTGAGCAGCCTGATTTTGGCTTATTTTTTGAACAGGTAATATTTCTGGTGGCTGTTTGGAAGGATTGTCTGCCTTTGGAAAGCTGCCTACAGACAAAGAATAGTATTCATCAGTGATTGTCTCTGCTAGTCAACTAAAGGTTCCCTCCATTGGCTTCACCAATATTCTGACAGCATGGCCCTAGAGAGAGCAAGTCCATTAGAAAATGGCATCTATTACCTTTATATATAAGTTTTTTCAGCATAGTGAGTAGTTTCAGAAACCAAGTTTTTAAAAGATCTAAGAAACAAGAAATATGCTGGTCGAGTTTGAAAGAACAGCTCTCCATAAGAAGTGATTCTATGATAGTGTATGGTGCATAGAAAAAACAGTATTGCAATATAGCTTTCAAAATACAGTTGTACATCACAGGATACTAGTTTCAAAAGCATGGAAAGCAAAGACTTACACTGAATTTGGTGTGAAAAGTTCCTGTCAGCTCCTTCCAATTTCTTCAGGCCATCTTATTTCTATACTTTTTCCATAGCACCATCAAATACCACCCTGGTCATACAAGAGAGACATATCAACCAAAGTCTGTAAGTCTTCGGATAGATGGAGAGACAGGATCTTACAGATGGAATAAATGTACAGGCACACACATACACACACAAACCAGAGAGAAACTGTAGAAGAAATTACATATGAATACAATGGTAGCTGTCTGGGAAACATCCTTCATTTCTTCACATGTCCTGGCTAAGATTCAGAAGACTTGACTACTTTTATATGAGAAAGCACAAAAATCAGATGAAGTACAAAAAACCTTCAAAAAAGTCTAATTTTAATTTCATTTATATATTACCATGAATACAGGATAATTATATTCATTGAAAATTTTCCTGATTACAGTAACATTAAAGGGTTAGGAATGATGACACCTAAAGCCCTATATTAAACTATTTTGAAGTTCTCATGTGTTACTTATAAGCCAATATTACTAACAGCAAAAAATTAATTCATTTGATAGATAATTGTGCTGTGGTTTCAAATAAAAAAGTGTGTCAGGACATGGATAGAAATTTAATTTGGCAGTCACACTAATGCACTATTCTAAGTAAGTTAATTGAAATACTTTCAATTTTTTTGCTAATGTTTTTTCATTTGTGTTTTGACCATTTCCTGATGTTTCAATTAGTTTTGTTCACAGACGTGTTATAATGAACACCAAGTTAAGATCAAGGGTTACTAAAATTTATGACGCTGTTACTCAACCAACTCTTGAGCCTTGTTTGACTTTATAATATTTCAGATGACTTGATGTGTGTAAACAGCTAATTCAGCTACTGTTACATATGTACTTAATGAATGTAATGACATTTATGAAAGCAGTCAGAATTTTTTCAATGAAATATTTTCTGCTTCAACTAATATTATGCCAAAATTGGAAAATTTTGGAAAGAAACAGTGGCTTTGATGAAGTTTTGACAGGATTATTTCTAAACAGTAGAATAGACTTTCTGGAAGATGAGAGTAAGAAATGGAAAACCTGAGTTTCTTGAGCCAAAGACGAACATTTTGCCAAAGCCCCATTTTTTGCCAAAAGCTTTTGCACACTTGGCTTTCCTTCCAGAGTGACACAAAAAGATTTCCAAAGCCAGTGAAAATGTATAAAAAGGGAGCTCTATCTCTAGCTCTTTGTTGAAATTGCCATAATCAGTCTGTAGCAGTCTCTCTGGCTTTATAATCTCACAATTTATACCTCTTCAGTTGTGCTATGGTTAGTTGGAAAACCCTAAAAAATTGTGTTGGAAGTGGAAGGAAGAGACTGTTTGATGGAGCGGTGTTCCACATTGTTGCAAACTTATTTTCTCCACAGACTGGGTGGTACTGAATTTTGTTGCCCTTAGGACAAAGGGGAAGGAACCAGGCTCCTGCTAGAGGAAGAGAATAAGGAACCCAGGATGGAAGCCTGGAGAAAGTCTGCAGGGCTAGACTGTGGATCTTTTTAATGAGGAGAATGAATGACTGTTACTTTCAGTGGGAATTAGGTAGCAGTGCTTTTGAATATTCAGTCAGACACATACTTTCATCTTAAAATGCCTAAATGCTTTTAATAACTCCCAATCTAAGAGACAGAAACAGACATATGGCAGAAAAAAAATAAGTTGTCTTAACTCAGTGATCCTTATGGGTTCCTTCCAATTTGAGATATTCTGTGTTTAAGATAAAGGCAGGAAACCTTAACCTGATGGAACAAGGTTAATTGATGGTTCAGAGGAGTCAAGCTGATAAAGTCAAAATTGCTGAGGGATGTATTTTAAGCACAGGTTTATATAAATGATTTGGAGAGAGGATTCTGAAATTTAGGGAAAACAGAGATGAAGATCTTACAGCTATGGAAAAAGGCAACAGTGAAGATATGAGAGCATATGACAGATGTGAGCATAGATGTCTCAACAGAAAAATAACAGATTAAGCATGGCCTGGAAAAACAAAATGGATGTGTAAAAGAAGGAACAGGCAAAGATAATTCCTAGGTCATTACCATGGAAATAAAAACAAGCTGGAAGAACAGGATCCAGTAACCTGAATACTTGACTTTCTGCAGCCAATTTGCAGTTGTTGCACACTTAAGGAAGTATTGAGAAGACTAATAATTTTCCCACACACTTGCAACTCCAGGAAAAAGATAAAATGTGAAAACTTTTCTTAAAATTCACTTTGCAAGTACTTCTGGTATGAATTAGTAGTGTATGTTCAGTTCAAATGCCAACAAACAATGGCCTGATTTTCTGAAATGGAAAGTGCAAGACGTCTCAGAATAAACATAGTATCCTATGACTTACCAAGAATCATATGTTTATCACAGTGCTGCCAAAGTACAAAGAAATTGTAAATGGTTTAGGTAATTTCAAATTACTTCTGGAGCAAGCATGCAATCTCAAAGATCTGAAAATTGAGCTGTTTGTTTAAAAAGAATTATCTTCCAAACATAATTATTTCATTTCAGCAAGATGTAGCAGTAGCATGCCAATCTGAGATCTAATCTAGCAGCAGCCTTTTTTATGTTACTAATATAGTAAATTTTTGTGTTACTAATATAGTAAATAGAGCTCATATGTTTAAAATTATTTTGTCTAGTTGATCTAGTTAACTGTGCTAACAGCACAGGAAGGTATATCTGTGATAGTTAAAAATTGCAGGTAGCTATTTGACTATGTAATTATCACTATGCCTGAAGTGACATGACAAATGGATTCTACATTTAACCAGCAAAAGAATTCATATGCATTCATCCAAAAGCCCCAGTACCACCCTGCCTTGAAGTTAATTGAACTTCAAATTCTGGCACAAGATGTTAAGAGTTTCTTGGTCTTCTCAGTGAATTCTCTCAAACTTAAGAGGTATAAAGAAAAGTAACACCTTTTTGTATTGCTCAGATATTTTATGTTACTTGTCTAAGTTACCAAATGTTAGCTTAATCTCTTTTTTACGTAGCTGAACAGTCAGTTGGAATAGCATATAGACGCTGTTACGAGAATAATGACTAAGAGCTAGGTTACATCAATCTGCACTGTAATTAAGACATGATGAGCACATGCTCACATATGCACACATCTCAAGGCTAGAAACAAAAACAATAATGCAATCTTTACATTACATTTTCAGCTTCTGGCCTGATCTATTTCCAGCAGAAGTTAGAAATATCTCAACATTAACACAAGAAGATCTAGGACCCAATACAAAGAATATACAAAAGGCAATATTATCAATCTCACTTCTTCCCTCATATACTTCTGCTACTGTAAAATTGGCTATCTATAAGGTTTTAGAAAGAGTTTATTATTAATCTTTCAGCTTTTTCTTGATTCCTCTTTTTTTTTTTTTTTTTTTAAATCCAAAGAAGAAATTCTCTTTTCAAAGATTATTTCAAATAAATAATCAGTTTTAGACCACTTAGGTTTTCATCTAAGAGGAAGGTCCTTTATAATATCTATTGATCTGCTGGACAGGTTTACAATACAATACAATTTCATTTATAGGGTATCTCATAATACTGACATCAACAGAATGACTTACAGTGAATTTTAAACACATTATCATAACATATCCATTGACTAAGTTAGAAAACTGTCTTTGCTTTATTTATTTTTTTAGAGATGCTTAACAAAGATAAATGTGGTTTATCCCGAGGAAAGGAATTCTAAATGGCAAGAAAACAATGAGACAACACGGGTTCATCAATAAATACCTGGAGGCAGCAGTTAAGAGGTATGCTCAGCTTGCTAGGAGACATGATACAAAGCGCTCACAGTAAGTGTCATTCTCTATTCTCCTACGGCATAATTTGGTTGGTGTAAAATAATGAATATAACTGATCTGTTAAAACTCTATTGAAAGCAATTTCTACTGAGAGCAATTATGCTGGATTCTGCATCTGGGATGGTGTAATCCTGGATGTGCTTATAGACTGGGGTGCAAGAGGCTGGAGTGCAGCCCTGTAGAAAGGGATGTGGGGGTTTTGACTGATGGTGAGCTCAATATGAGTTATCAGTGTGCCCTGCTGACCAAAAGAGTCCATATCTTAGGTGCATTAAGCACAGTATCCTCCTTCTCTTGTCCTAGATTCTCCATGACTTACTTATGAAGGTGACAGACTCAGAAATAAGTCAGTACACCCTCTGTAATAGCACTATTCAACCACAGTTCTGCCTGTTCAAAAATAAACCCCAGGCTGGGACAACTCTGACTGCATTCAATAATTCCTGTCATCAATAAGAGGATCCCCCCTTTTTGAGAGGCACACAGACAAAAATATTGGAGCAAATCTGTAGTCACAACCACAAATTTTATCACCTGTTTCTTCCCAACGCCACCCATGCATTACATATCAGTAGAATATCTGTAATAAACATTCATATATTACTAGATCCTCAGCTAATGTGAATTTGATTCGGTAAAGCTCTTCTGAATGGTGAATATCGTTCTGTATTTTTCAGTATTTCTTTGACTGAACTATGCTGTAGTGGGTTTTTTTCTTAATCATTGCAGCCTCTCGTTTTTCAAGCTTTAATTCTGAAGTCATTTGATTCTGAGAGGAGACTTTTAAATACTGCTCTACATGTGCTAGCTGATGGTGTCTCTATCTATATTTTAAGAGTCTGCTGATTTCTGGAGATATAAGTTACTCTTCAGGATGATCATTTTCCCAGACTCTAGCGCAAGCTTCCTGTCAGAATTTTACCAAAAGAGGGTAACACTCTATTTGTTCAGCACAGGGAGCACCAAAAAATAAAAGCATGATGAATTTTAATGTTTTCTTTATGTCTTAATTAGCTTCATCATTTTCCTTTTCTCTGTAACTATAACCATTAGGAAACCTATTAGTCACAGATACAGTAAAATAAATATCAGCTTTCAAAGGGTAAAAATTCAATATAGGCAATTTAAGAACTAAATGGCATTGAGTAGTGTCTTTCCGACCCTTTTTGCAGTGGAATAAATGACCACAGAAGTTACAAGCAGTTGAAAAAGTAGCACTCTGCCATGCAATTAAAAATGATGAATAAAATGAGAATAGAATTGCAAAGGTGTCTTTTTCAGATATTAAAAGGACCAGCATTTTTCTAGGCTACCTGAAAAAATCGTTTGCTCATCTACTCATTCTGCTTAGATATCAAAAAAAAAAAAAAAAAAGCTTTAGAGCATTTAACATTTTAATTATTCAGAAGAAATAGCAAATTATTTAGGGCAAGTCTTCTTCTCAATGAACATAATGAGAATTTTTGTCTTTAAATTCAAAGTGGACTTAGATCCTTGGTTTTAAAGAAAAGTTTATATTACCCTTGAGAAAAGGGTAATATAATGTACTCCAGTTCTGGTACCATAGATTTGGAGGTAAAAGTAACATCTAACAATAGTAAACTTGGACAAATACATTATTTTCATCTTAAGCTTTCTTCTAGTTTATGAACTTTCTGAACAGTTACATATCTGTGAGATAGACATCCAAGCTCCAGGAACGAATCACACCAAGCTCTCCTTCAAAAAAACGGCCAGGCTCAACTTTCCATTTCCCCATTTAAGCCCATGTTAGGCTTTCAGTTTCTAGGCTTAAGGAGGGAAAATTCCCTTGAAACTGTGATCCTTTCAGTGGGCTAGGACAGTTTAATTTTTTTTTCTTAAAAGCGGGGCAATTCCCTAATTGTGCACAAGTGCTTCAAGCATAGGGTCACTGCTATATATAAATAGCAGCAAAAACCACAAATCCAAAATCCATGGGCTTTGAGAAGAGTGAGAGCTTACCTGGTAGAGTACAGTAAACAAATACCTTTTTTGTTAAAAGACTGCAAATCAGTATGACAGTTAAAGAAAGATCATAAAAGATGGAAGCTCAGGTTCTCAGGTCCTGGAGAGTTCATAGACCGCTGTAGTTTTTTACATACAAAGGCTTTACCATACAAAGGCATTGGAATGTATCCCAAGGCTTGGTCTACCAAAACCTTTTTGAAGTTCTCCCAGCACAGGACAAACTGTGCAATGTTCTGCAGAACTTAAGTACAAGAAAGGCCACAGACCGCCACACAACACTAAGTTGATCAATGTTCAGGTCATAAAGTGCATTACTGCAGTACAAGGCAACACTTTCTTTCCTAGAGGAATTCTGTGCTCTACTAAGAGATAACTGTTGCACTGCTGTTTGCCCTCACTTCTTGGTTGTCTGGGACAGCATTGGTGGGATGGGTGTTGAACTAAATGCCACTGTCATTGTGCACTCCCAAATTTCTGAGATAATGCAGTGATATTAGAAACTATTGTCCTTCTCGAAATACTACTACTCTCTTTTTCCTGTAAAGGAAGTCAAGTGGTATCTGTGTCAGTAGTAAACAAAAAGCTAGGAGCCATCTGTAATCCTGACATTATTGTCCCAAATTGTGAATTATGACTACCAGCCATGATACTATCAAACCATATGTAGCCACTGTCACTGCACCACTGTAGTCTCCAGCAGCATCTTCCTCAGCCAGAGAGATTAATTTTATACCATATTTCAGGCTTTTTTTTCCAAAAGCAAACCTAATGTTTCTACCTGCCCTTTAATCACTTCAGGTTCCTATCAATCTGTGTCAAAGAGCATTACATCAATAATATATAACTCTAGGGAACACTGATATTATAAAAACTGCAGCATAATACTTAACATATTAAATTCAATTTTTCAATTTAGCTATTCTGTCTGTTTTACTTGGCTTTAAACTAAACAAACCTCCAGTGCCAAATGCAGCAGTTGGAACTGACCACCTACAGCACAAGATTAAGGAAATGAAAAAATGATGTGTATTTGTTCTAAAGCTAAAGCCTCCTTCTCTCCACCAAAGGAACTTCATTGATTATAGACCACACTGCTTTAAATTAAATAAAATGGAAGTTTAATGAGCTATAGTGGAGTGAAGTACAGTTTATTTAAAATTTTTCGATCACATAAACTTTAAGGGAAATCACTCTTCTGCTAACAGAATTTTCCAGGCTTCTCTATGAAGAAAAGGTTTATCTGTAAACCTGACAACTTTATTATAAAATACAATACATGAAGTGAATGAGAAGTTGATTTCTGTTCATAAAAGGCACTTCTATTTGTTGAGTTTTACCCTGTCTGTAAATAACATCTTCTTGACAGTGTCACATCTTTTGGGGCTCTATGGAGCAAAACCCTGGTTTGCCTCTGTAGTCAGACCTCCAGAGGCTTCAGTCTGACCATGCATGCGGAAGACAGGAGCCACATGTTTTAGTGCCACCTATATGCTGAACTTTGTCAACATCTAACTACTGTAGCATGAAGCAAGAGCATAACTGCCTCCACTTGCCCAAACTCAAAAGGTGACCTAAACTGATGATACTATTCTAACTCAAGTGAGTGTGCCCAATGAGAAATGAGCATCAACAGATGAGAGAAAACAGAAGACCTCCAGAGGCATGGTGGTCCAGCTAACTGTTTCTTACAAAAGAAAGTACATACTTCTTTCTGAGACATGCCAGTTCTCATTATTTCTAATTCTTACCTAAACATCTAAACCAAATGAAAATTAAGCTGTAGTTTAGTTCAGAATTGTAATAGAGAGTAGTATAATGACCCTATCAGTCTTGGAGTCATTATGGTGCTTTCTCAAGTACAGATACCATTGGTTCAGGATGTAATTGTCTACTTAAAAAGATGTATATAAACCTAAGATTTATTAAAGTCAAGTAATCTCATTACAGTTTCTGTGCTGGAGAGCAGCAGTAACATGATGGGTGCTTCTCTGTGAGAAGACCCAATATTTAATATTTGATTCATATGATTATATGATTCAGTGCAGATATCAGGGCTGTCTTTTGTGTCCAGTGAAGGAGCACAACTGAAGACTCTCAACAGTGTTCAACTCCCATGTAGTGAAAATAATTTCTATTTTCCCATATATTTTAAAGCTGCTTGACTTGCATACTTTGTATTAGTACATACTTGTGTGAAATCCAGGAGGCCTGTTTAAGTTACAGGTCAGCTCAGAGAGGAATAGAAACAGAAGAAAACCAGTAGATGTTCAAGGCATACAGAGTACTAGGAATCAGCAGGTCACTTAAAAATATATAAAATTAATCTCAACCAGAATAATGGAATTTAACCCAAACTATAATAATTTCAGACAAGTAATTTCCAACCAAGTTTATATGTCAGTCTTCTTCATAGAGCTCCTACCTTCACAATAGTTCATGATAAAGTAGTAACATTGGATAGCTGCTACTAAGCCAGCTCTTTGTTTCAGTGCACTGGTTCTGTGCGTGGGAGCTTGGAAGTTCAGGAGAATTCAGTGAATCCTGATTAATATGCGAGATATCAGCAAGAGTAAAGGGAGGTCTGTAAAATTAGGGTAAAGAAGAGGTGCTATAGTAAAAGGTCCATAAAGCACTAGCAGATCCTGGTTTGCCATGCCCCTCCTCAAGGTAAGCAAGTAAAAAAAGCTGTGTTTTCTCTTAAATGACTCTCGTGAATGAAAGCATCAAGATTTTTGATTCATTTCTGAGAGAGTGAATAGCAGCAGACCTTTTAAGAGGTCTCAGAGAGAGGCCACACTACATTGTAGAGAGTGATGTCAAGACAGACAGAGGGAGTAATGTTAAAACGAAGAAAGACCAAAAGGCTGA
Organism: Coracopsis vasa; assembly: GCA_026283785.1. NCBI lineage: Eukaryota > Metazoa > Chordata > Aves > Psittaciformes > Psittacidae > Coracopsis > Coracopsis vasa. The sequence goes on along the minus strand of JANHGB010000933.1, from coordinate 13,138 downwards.
GGAGAACCATCACTAGAAAGGCCATGCAGGTGAGTTATGTGTTAACTATCCTCAAGAGTCAGCCAAGAATTACTACTCAGCCTATTGTGGAAAGACTTTTTAATACCTTTCCCTGTGATGATAGAGAAAATTAAACTTTAGTCATTTTATAGTTATCACATTCCCAAACTGTTAGTTTTATTCACAGAGATGATACCTTTCAATACATTTTACTAAGCTCCACTCTAGCAGATTGATAATTGTGGCTTCAGCCCAACAAAGCATACATAAAAGTGAACTTCTGAGCAGCTGAAATGATTTTAGTGAAGTATAGATATGTTTAAGGTATTCATATGCTTAACTGCTTTGCTGGACTATGGTTTAGATGAACAACATCTCTATATCACCCTATCAGCCTTTCCAGCAATGCAATGAAGCCAGCAAAAATTTAATGCAATTGTTAAGTCATTGGAAATAGGGCATGCACAAGTCTATGAAATGATCTTGTGGAAGCATTTGTCTGAAATTAGTTCTTACTTTTTCAAATTAGCTCATTTTTCTGAATAAGAGAGCTGACTATTCTGTACAAAAATGGAGAAATTAAGTACAATGAACATACTGAGTTCTTAATCAAATTAATAGGTGGCACCAAATCATAGCTTAAGAGCACATGTGGAAGGAAAAAGGCTGTTCAAAGATCAAAAGCAAAAGTTTATACATTTTATTAATGACAGAAAAATATTATTATTCATGTATTTTATTAGTCCTGAATAATATCCTCCTAATTAAAATTAGTGCCTGCTAGTTTTCTGGAATAGCATTTCAGCAACAATAAAGAAAATAATCCACATTTCCTGTAAATACTTTGCTGCACATTAGAAATAATTATCAATTAATTTACTTAAATGCCATGCTTGTGTTACAATAGTCAATGAGGCTTGTGCTATGCAGCAAATTAGTTATCAAAAACCAAGCATGATCAGAATGCAGAGGCCTATACAGAAAAATCAGAAAATGGTGCTGAGCTCAGCAGGTAAAATTATTAGTAAAGATCTGTGCAGCTTTGAACTGCTACCCTAGATGGGCAGCAAGAAGTGGGAGATGGCAGAATTCTGTGGGACCTAAACCAATTTGAGTTGCCTAACCAGGCTTAACCTTAACCCCAGTGAAAGAAGCAAGAAGTGAACATTTGCAGACTCACCTGCGTGGTTTAGGAGAGTAGATCCTATTTCAGTGCTCCCTGGGTATTTGAGTCTTAAGGACACCCTACAACACTTAGGCTAGAAAGGCCCAGATTTTTTGAAACAAAGTAAAAGATGCATAAATATTCAGATAGATGTCTCAGTACTCTAAAGTGGGCATCCATGTGCACCTCTTGGTGTGGGATACACATGTGCAGAATACATGAGGTGTGAAGGTTGTGCTGTCATAGACAGGTATTATAATTACGAACACAAGTTCGTAAGATTCCCCTTGTACTCTAACAGAATTAGGCTCCATTCTGTTTATTGGTCCTTGGCAGTTTGCTTCTGAGTATTTGTATGGTAGAAGCACAAGGCAAAGAAGTGTTTGAAAGCTAAAGGAAAGCTGAATAAGACAGCTTTTCTGGGAAAGAAATTTCAGTGGTGTAATTTTTTAATGACTATACAGTTGTTAGCATATTATGTCTGACAACTGCTGTTGTTCAAGTGGGGACAGGTATAGGTTACAGATTTTCATTTTCTTAGTAATTAGCTTATCTTACTCTGTTGAGGTTCTTTTCACAATGAAAGTGAAAGGGGTGGGAAGTTTGAAAAAAAATCACCTCTTAGAAGTTTTGGGGTTTTTTTATTTTTGAATGTTGTAGTTTTTGTTTTGGGTTTTGGTTTTTTATTCCCCTTGCGGGCACAAAATAAAGTTTACCACAAATATTTTCCATCATACCAAAGAAAGCTGTGTGAGAATAAACAGAAGAAATATCTTAACATTGAACTGAAATGATAGGATTGTATGTGTATGATATCAGCCATTTCAGGCTGATGTGAAGATACCTACATTTCTCCTTAAAACTTTAAACTTAAGTACTTAGGTACCCGTCAGTCTTTTTATCTCTGTTCACATTCTTAAGAAAAATTGTGGAGCAGGCTATTATTAAATATGTGTTACATACTTAGCAACAGAAAGAACATGATTTTCTTCCCATCCAGACAATAGTAAGATAGATAGCATTTAAGCACAATTTTCCTGTAAATATTTTCCTGTAATTAAGCCAGGATAATTAGAACTAGGCTTGCCAAAACCACCAACTAGTTCTATAAAACTATGTGGGGAAGAATGTTAATATTTGAGAAGAACATTAAATATTTGTATTCATCAACCTGATGGAAAAATAATGAAGATGTGGAAGAAAGTCTGGCTAGCCTCGGAGAAAAAAAAGAAACAAACCCCAAAACTATTCTATTCAAGTTACTTAAATATTTACTTTTTTTTCCCCCCAGTTTTATATTGACAGGTCTAACAGTATTACACCCATTATTTTAAGCAGAGTAGGACCTTCACGTAGTTGAGTACCATCTGGAAACTTAAAGACCATCCTTACTCAAAACAAGTTTACTATCAAAACAAGCGATGTAAAATGAGAGAGAGAGGAAGGTAGTTATGTTGTCTCCACCACATATGGATAAGGCCAAAACACAGGCACGCACAGTCTGTCCTGCAGAGTTAGCAATTTAGCCTAAGCAGAGGTAACAATTAAGGATGTGTGAAAATGAAACCAAACTTTTTAATATCAGCCCTACACATTAAGGGGGAAATTTTCTAAACATGATATCCGAAACAAAAATTAACCTCATCTAACTTTAGATAACTAGCCTTTGAATCATTTCCCTAAACACAGGTATCATATGCCATTTGAGATATTGTCGGGTATCAAGGCCATCTGCAATGGGCTGGCAGATACAACACAGGGAATACAGGAGATCTAGGCATCTGAATCAGCAGTAGTGGGAAAGATGAGGTGCCGTGAAGCAACTCAGATGGTTTAAATGTCTATTTTAGGCAACTAAAGCAAACCCTCAGTTGAAAAACATTTATCAGGCATGTATGTTTATCAGGGTGTCTCTATAATAAGTAGAATGAGATACTTATCTGCAGCAAGAAGAACAGCTCTCTGGAGGTACCACTTTTTCTCTCCACTGACTTCAGGGAGTGCCTTGGCCAATTGTGCTCCTGAAAAAGATACAGAATTTAGGCAGTGATTTTTTTTTGCATGTGATTTTTTCTGTTTTTCAGAAAGGATTACCCTGGGAAGCTTAGATAAAAACAAAACAAAACAAAACAACAACCCAAACAGAAAAAAAACCCACCCCAGTATTTTTAATTGTTTGTTTTATTAAATAATCTTATATTTATGTATTAATTTTATTCTTTAAAAAAAGGGATTTGTTTAAATGGTGAAAAGATGGTAAGCGTACATGGGAAAAATCATCATGCATTCATTATGTCTTCATAAGAAAGCAAATTCACAATACATTTTGGAAAAAAATTGTTCTCGGTAACAAAGTTACTCAGATTTGGCCTAGAGTATCCAGGATTTGGAACTGCAAATCAAACTTAAAGATGATATTGAAACACCTTTAAGTGAGAACTATATTCTAATTCATTAAGTAAAAGCCTTTAGAGGAATTATAGCTGTACTGTAGTGAAGTCAGTTGTGGATACTTAGAACTTTTCAAGGTCAGAGCATACATGATCACTTTTATATAGCAATGCTGACTGGTTTAGAATGTAGGTTCTCTGCATTGATTTTTCAAAATTTCTCAGTTTATCTCCTTGTGACAAAGCACACATACTTCAAATGAGAAGAAGTTTATCTTCTGAGGTCTATTTTTTTAATAGCATCCAATTAAAAAGTATATGCCATTTTGCTTTGTATTCTGGTTTTCAGATTACTGTGTAGTCCTTATCCTCAGGCATCCCTGATTCTGATACCAGGATTTCAGCGTTGACCTTGATTGAGAGCTTTAAGATGCCTCCCAGCAAGACCTCCCAAGAACTTTTCACCTACACCTTCCTCAAAATCTTGAAAATTTTGGAAATTTTGAAAGCCTAGGTCTATTCCTCATCACTTAAGAAAATATTTGTTATTTAATACTCCCCACTTTCAGTGTTGCCCTTGCTTGTATTTTCCATCTTGTCATGCATTGTTCCAACACTTGTTCCCTCCCTAGTGTCTCATGATCTGCCTTTCGAAATTTACTGTCTCTTCTCTTAAACAGGTAAATGACTTAGGCTTCCCAAACAGTATGCGTTTTTCAAACATCTCTTTCAAGTCTAGGCTGATAGTCAAGTCTATTCTGAAATAACTGAATGTATGAGCATTCAGAATTTAGTTATAAATGTTGAAATAATCACATTTATCTTTTCAGGGTTTTGGCTCTTTTACCGCCCTGGCATCACTAGAATTGTTTGGTTTATAAACACATGTTGGCTGCCACTGAAAGTTTCAGTATTTCTCACTGGTTTTGTCATTCAAACAATAACTTAGATGAATGCCACCTTTTACGCCATTTGTAGATTGACCCTCTCTGTTCAACCCCAAAATGCTACATTTCCCTTGGAAAAATCCACTCAATCGTGATCTGTCCTGGGCTGCTTAAGAATGCTTGATACATGAAGAAATTCTACACAACACAGATGACTCTCAAAAGTGACAGCTAGGATCACATATACCAGCAAAGACTTGACATGAATGGCTTCATCTAGATCTTACCTGGCTTGAAAACCAAGAAGGTTATTTGATTCGTGATGCTGCATAGAACAAACTGCTCAGGTGATAACCATGCCAACAAGCATTCTCAAGTGCGACTTCTGAAATCATAAAGAAACCAGAAAGGCTTGTTCCTGTCAGCAGACCTTCCTGACAGGGTTTGTGGACAAGTGAACACATGATCACACTTTCATAGAAGGTGTAAATGTGCTCAAAAGTTTTGCAATTAAAAGATATATCTTAAAAGTTATTAGAGTTTTCCTCCCTTCAGACTATATCCTCTTAAAGTTATGACAATAAATGTTATGTGACAAAAATTAATTAGGAAGCATCTGTTGGAAAAAGGGACTTAAGTGTTCATTTTAAAGGGCAGGCTTTGGATGCCACCCTAGCAAATTAAGTGGGAAATCCATTGTTAATTTTGTGCAGACATGAATTTCTGATCAGATGATCTTTTTCTCTGTCTTTTTAGGCAAGATGTTTCATGTGCAGCATGTTGATAATCATTTATTTTAATCTCATGTTCAGGCCTCCCCCGAAGGTCAAAGAAAATTTCTAATAACTGAGGGGATCCATGGAGCAATTAGCTTGTTAAGTATTGCTAACAAAATTAAAGAAAGACCCCCAAGAAAAACTTCCGATCCAAGGCCACATTTTTCACTTTGGGATCTCCTTGTAACTGCATGAGTTCACTATAAAATATTTTTTATTTCCATTTATGCAATTTATGTAATTTACATTAGATTTGTAAAAAGACACATACTGTCTAAACAATGCGCAGTAGTCTGAGGGACGCAGGGTTATGTGACTCATTTAGCAAGCGATTGCTTCAGAAAGATTAGGGAAATAAACTCTATCTGACAAAGGTATTGCTAAATAAAAGATTCTTGTTAGGGTTTCTTTGAATACATTCATTTTAATTCTAAAAAAAAACCCCATTGCCAATATCTGACAGCAAGCATTACAAGAGAGCAGTAAGAGCAGGCTTAAAGGATACAAGTTCTTATCAAAGAAACACTTTTTAGAAGAGAATTAAACAAACAGTTCCATAGAAGGAAATTCTAGTTATTCCACTACCCTGTGTTTTCAACTGAGTGTTTCAAGTCTCGAGTTCTAACATTCTTATCTTTCACAAACTAATCAAAACAAAAGTTGGCCTTAAGCTTCAGGCCCATGTTATACTATCATCTAATTTCAACAAACTTAGTATCACCTGGTGGGGTTCAGAGCAATACTGAAAACTAGTGCTTACATCCCTGCTTCTCTCCTTTACACATTGCATCCCTGTCCCATTGGAAAAAGTTGAGGTGCTTCCCAGTTTTTCTGTGCCAGTTAAGGACTGCCTGGGTGCAGTCTTCCGTAAGAGTTATTTCTGGACTGTTTATCAAAAAAAGATAGTTGATAGTCATTGAGATACAAGAGAAAACCATCCCTCTCTAATTAAAGAACAGCGTACTACACATATTGATAGGGTATTGAGCAAGATCCATGTTTTTGGTGGTAAGGTTACACATCGATCTTAATCAAAGCAACACATTTTGCAAATAGGGTAAGAAATCTGTCCTTACCAGTCCGTCTTGCCATGTTGAGTCTGTTAATATTTCTTCCTAAAGGCACAGGGTTTTCAGATAGTTTGAGGTTTTCTGTCCTGCCTCCAATAGAGAGTGCTGTTTTGTTGGGTTTTTTAAATCCCGTTACAGTCCCATACATGTGAAGCACCTGCATGTACTCAAACGACTTTACAAGAGATAAAATGAATGCTAGGGAATAATCTATGTCAGTCTTGAGCATACAGCATTAGTGAATGGAAATAAAGTTGGAAAGAGACTCCTTTCCTTTTGGTTTATGCCATTTCTATGAAGACTGTATTTTACATAATATATGTATACATTTATAAGAATCTGGTACATAACCATAAGACAGATTTACAGTTGAAAGTCACAGAAAGATGTGGGTGAAGTGAGAACAAAAGACTTACCTGGCAGGGGAGACACCATGATCAGGCAGGTGGTTCTCCCAGGGTGAGGCTCATCCCTTGCTTTCTGGGGCATTTGTACTTATATGAGTACAAAACGCCTTGCACCTGGAAACAGAAGGAACATCACAGTTTACAGAGTTATTCCCACTGTGCTTTTCTCCCTGCTAAGAGGGACGTGGTTTTGAATGTGGGTGAGATGATCTAATAGTGGGACTCCTAATGATTTCTAACTGAAGGTGAATTAGCACAGACCTGGTTAATCTCAGATTAAAAGCATAGTTTGTAGTGATATGGTCCAAAACAAAAGGATTAAAATCTGTGAGTGTTCCAGCCCTGCAAATTGATAAAATATCACGTAATATATACTTGAGGACCATCTATTGCTTTTAATCCATGTACAATATATTATTTTTCTCTTAACGCACAGATGCAACCCCTCTCTACATTCCTTCAGGTTTCTTAGAGTGATGCCATGGTAATCTGCTGAAGGTCAAGCTGAGAAAACTGATTTAACAAAGCCAGTGCTCTTAGGAACCATGTCACGTCATGTTAGGCTCACAGATAAATGGGCATTAGCTGCAGATATAGGTACTTACCAGTTCATCAAATTCCTTCACATGTCTGGTATTTTATCTTGGATTATGTATCATTGGGATCAATTTAATATTTTATAAGTTACTAGTTTGTAACTGGTTTTGTATATTTGTACATTAAATGCAGAAAGAGTGAATCTGAAGCACAGCTCTCTCCCTGTGCTACTTCCCTATGACTGGCCACAATATAGATAATAACGATTTATTAGGATATTTTATAAAGAAAGAAGTAAAACTTGAATTTGTGTCTTTTTTTTTTCTCTCTCTCTGTGTCTCATTTGTAACTTTTCTTTATGGCTTGGGAGTTTCATGACTCAGAGAAGCAGTAGAGCGCAGATATGTTGACAGATTTGCTTTCTGTCATTTCATTTAAATTGAATCCATTTTCTAACCCTCTAGATAATACATTGCTAAGACATACCTTTCCATTTTTAAATACCTTCTGCTGTTGTGGAATGGTTACTTCTTTTACCACGCTACAAAAAACATATGCAGTATACAAAACCAAAGAAAAAAGAAGGAAAAAGCTTCTTTTAGAAATTAATTTTCACTACTTTTTTAAATAGGGACAGTGCAAATTGCATTTTGTAAGAACAGAATCAGATAAAACAGCATTATTCTAAATGTATGAGAAATAAATCATTCTTTCTGCACCTTATGCTACTAAGAATTTAATTTAATCAACTAAATATTAGTTAAATTAATGATGTATTTCCATATGGATTTCTAGACTGGATGGGGAATCAGCCTTATGGTTCATATTCCTGAAGCTGAATAATTTATTTTTTTTTTTGTCTACGTATTAGAATATCCTAGCTAAAATGTTTGACTGTATTTCTTAAAAGCAGTGAGACAACTAATAGCCAAGGTAAGAGCAAACAGATTTACAAAGCCTTTCTTCCCTGACTACTTCTGGCCTTCGGGGGAGTATTTGTCACACCACCATTTAGACCACTCAGAAGGCAGGCTGAATCTCTCACGTTTCCTGATGTGACTACAAGGAGACCTGTGTCATATGGCCGTCTCCCGTTTTGTTTTTCCAAAGTACTTTTTGTTTAGTGGTTTCATCAGGGCATTTAGGAATGCTTTATACTGCTGCAGGCCTTTTTATTTGACAAAAACCTTGAAATAGTAGTTCTGATAATAAATATAAAAGCAGAGCAAAAGAGGTTAAGAGATAATCAGAATTATTTTTCACACTAACTAATAAGTAAGTAATGAACCTTGAATTGTTTGAGGAAGAAAGAAAGAAAGAATTTTGTTTCTTATTACTTTTGCTTTTCATTCAGCTTTGCATCTTTGCTTTTAGATATTTCCAGCCATGAAATGGGTGGTTGCAAAGGTGTTGTGATAAAAGCACTGGACTGATTTTTGATTTCTTGACAGAGAGCACAAGATGTTTCATCGAAGTAGTGAAAGGAAATGTGAAGCAAGTAGAGAGATTTCAAAGCAAAGTAAAAAATATGAACAGATGCAAAAGTGAAAGAATTTGGCTTGTCTGAAAGAAGGGACAGTCATAACAGTTCACATACATACATAGCAGTTTGCTTCAGTGGAGATGATATGTTATTCTCTGCACTGGGACTGGGATAAAAAATAACAGAGAACACTTCAATATACAAGATGCAGACTAGTGTGGGAAGATATTTCATCTGAAATCTGAAAAGACATTCAAGCACATTAAAAATTTTGTGGGACCACAGCCACTTTAAGAACAGGTGAGGCAAATGTATTAGAAATACTGAGAATGTCAGACATTCATAGGGTGGATCCTGACTTTAGCCTAGAGATGAACTGGATAAAATTTGCATGTCTTTTTTAGACTCATAACCTAAGATTTTAAATTGATCTTAATGGTAAAATGCAGTACAAGAACTTAGGATCTAGCTGTGGCCTAATTTCCTTCAGAAGTATCACTATACTAAGGACCACAGGTTTATTGGATTACCAGAATATTAGGTAAATTTGTTTTAATGCTCTAATTTCATGGGGGTCTGATCCATAATGGTATAAACAAGATTGAAATTCACTCTCCTTAAAAAAATAGAGAGGGAGGGTAAGAATTTTTGTCCTTGACTGACTGAGAAGGCTAATAAAGAAATCAGTATTTTTTCATTCAGTTCTCTGAAAGATGGTTTATTGTGATTATTTTTCAGTTCTCTGTGCATTTGATATTAAAAATCTTACAGGTCTTCACAGAAGTTATATCTGAATATATTGCAAGATCAGTTCTTGTTCCAGCTGTCCAGTTCTAGCTCTGGCTTAGAGCCAAAACTACTGCATAAACCTAACTTTCAAAATCACATTTAGCTGGAGTGGATTTGACCTCAGAAAAGCTATATATGAACGAGTCAGTATGCACAACTTATTAGCAGACAGAAATAGCTGAACTTAGATGATGCAGGCACTATTTATGGAAAATTAAGTTACATTAGTGGCTTGTCTGAGAGCAGCAGATACTTTCTGTTTGCCAGTTCATTTTGACTTGAGAGTCAAGCAAGGCTGGCTGACTTCTAAGGACAGAAACAAAAGAAGGAAAAGATTCAGTAATGGCACAGAATAGTAGAAAATATGTCTCATCTAGTAAGAAAAACTTTAATGGTCACATTATTAATCCTTGACTACAGGTATCTGTAATGAAAACATGATGTATTGTGATAACAGTTAATGGTTCCAAAAGGAGTGGTGCACATTATGCTGGGCTGGGCACTGAAAAACCTGTGCAAATACACATTAAAAAAATACAAAATAAAAAATATAAAAATATCTGAATCTTGAAGACTTTACTGTCTAAGGAGACTGCAAAGATTTGAACACATACCTAATAGCATATATCATCTACTGGCCACTAATCACATTATTCCTCAGTGCCTATGTCACTAGCGTGATTACTCCTACATGAACTTTGCAAAAGGACAACTTTTTTTCCAAGACTGACAACACCTAAAAAGTGCAAACAAAAGATGAATGACAAGAGCGTAGCATTTCAATCAGAAAATCTGAGGTAAATAAACAGTTTTATTATATGACGTTTCTGGTGATGCATAGCATTAAAGGCTGGCTACTTGTGAGCAAATTCTAATTGCTTTTCAGCAGTGACAGAACCTGTGAGCCTGCTAAAGCAACCTGGGATGCTTAGTATATTTGCTTTCTTTTTTATGCCTTGTTGTTCACAGAGAACACACCGCAGACAGACATCTGAGGACTTTTTTCCTTATAGAATACACCAGAGCTGGATGGCTGAGAAGAGGAAGCATTAAAGGTTGACTTCAACGGGAATGTTCCCTGACAGAGGTGAAGATTTGACCCAGAAAGGTTTGAGTGTGTTTCTGAACAAACTGAATTATCTTTTGTGCTTCTCAAACATGGGTCTCTTAACAAAAGTGAAAAAGTTTAGCTCCCAGACCACATCTTTGAGTGAAACTACTTTATGTTATGCCTTAAAAAAAGCCCTTCTATTTTACTTCCAAACTATAGTGAAATATTAAACTCTAAACAAAAACTGACTGTCTTTAACCCTGTGTTTCTTAAACATAATGTGTTATCCCTGGCAGTTACTCACTCCTTAGATTTTTATTAATTCTAAAAGTAAGTACCTCTTTCCATACAGCTCTCTTGATGTCTTTTTAAGTTGCATGTTGTTTGAGCACAAACACATATTTTCTAAGCAATTGCTTTGAAATTTGGGCCTTATAATTTTATTACAAATTATTTGTGCTGAACACAAATATCACAGTCTGAATGAGGATACAACCTGTGTTTGGTCGTGAATACTGAAGATCTGTCTCTTCTGCCAAAGCTAAACTGTCTTCATCCTGGCTCTATAATATTCTTACCTATGAAAATATAACTTTAATTATTCTGACATATTTTTAATCTACTTAAACTATCACAGTGTGTTTAGGATTATTTGATCACAATATCGTATTTAGGGCAGCATCTAACAACAGTTTTTGAAAATGCTGACATATTTGTAATATTTGGGCATATTTCAGAGTAACTTCTCTTTTTCCTGATGATGCTCGTCATTTTGTCTTCTTGTAATTTCTAAATACTTTTAAGTACAGTTCAGCATATTCCTGTTAATAATTAAACACATCTTGTAACTGACTAAAGGTGACCAGTTCCAAGAAGAAACATGGAAAGATGCAGTTAGAAATGAGCTAATAACATTAAAATGTGGGAAATAATTTTTGAGAAGCCTGAATCTAGACTTGTGCTTTATAAATCACAACCCAGAAGTAACTGGGGATTCAGCCAAATCTCATTAATTGCATAGGACTAGAAACTATAAAGACTGAAATTTATGTAAAACCAGTTCACTGGTCTATTCTTTTATGGGAACTATTTGGAATCAATCTGTATCTGCAGCTCTTCTATGGAAAATGAGTCAAAGAGCTACAGCAGGTGCCTTAAAGTAATAAGGGATTTCCTATGAAACCTGGTGGACTGATGACTCAACCAGTTTAATTATGGCCTATTCTTCTGTTATAAAAGCAGGAGAATCATTTGTAAAAGGCTCTTGTTGAGTAAATGAGTTGGAACAGAAAATCTTTGATAGGAAAATGAAGATACCCATATTTTATTTTAAGGAGTGTAGGATTTATAGAGAATGCCTTCAGAATACCACAATGATTAGTGTTGTCTGAGTATCCCCAGAGTAACTGGATGGATCAGCAGTAACTGCTTTTGTGCAGTCTGGCTGTTCCTTTTTCTGAATTTCTGATTTATTTTTCAGTTCAGTCATTTGATTTATTCCTAAATTATATATATCCCAGATAGACATTACCATAGTTCATGCTGCTTCAGTAGGGTTGGAGTGGTTTTGTGTTTGTTTTCTTCTTCTTATAAAAATAAATTAATAAAATTACAGTTAATATATCTTAGTTTCACAATACCATTCCCCTTTAGCAAGTCATATATGCTTGGGAAATAGGGCAGGCTTTATAAAATGGTGAACTACCTCCTGTGGCTGTCAGTGGGAATTTTACTATTTACTTGGAAAACCACAATCTTTCACCCCATAAAATGGGAAGTAATATCTTCCATAGCCGCTGCATCTCTGCTATGAGTAATATGTATCTCAGATCTGATGTGAGCTGCAGAGGAGAATCTTTTCAGTTTTAAATCCCAATACCCTAGGCTCCAAAAAACAGCAACTATTCCTCAGGGATCCTCTCAGAGGAATGTAATGCTATGTTAGTCCTGCTAACATTGTCCGCTTCCTGTGACCCTTCTGCAGTTGGCCTTGTGGAGACATAAAAGATGTGTCTCTATTAATATTCCTTTTTTTTTAGTCCCAGCTGCAACTGCAACAGCAAGACCTCTGAGAATGGATGTGCTTTTTCTTGAAATAGAGAGCAATGGTGAAAATGGGTGAGACTCAGGGCCTGGATATTTGAGAACCCATTTATTCAAGACATGACATGTGCCATGGTTTAAGCCCAGCAAATAACTCAGAACCACGCAGCTGCTCACTCAGTCTCCCCATTCTTCTAACCAGCTCCTGGCAGGATGGGGATCAGAATCAAACGAACATAAAGGCCATGGGTTGAAATAAGAACGGTTCAATAACTAAAGTATAATATAAAACTACTACTAATAATAATAATGATAAGGAAAATAACAACAGCAGAGAATATGAAACTAAAAAGGGAAGGGAAAAAAACAATAAACAGAAGTGATAATAAACACAATACAATTGCTCACCGTCTCCTGGGCCTTCTGGGTGACTCCCTCCAGTTTACATAAGGGGCATGATGTGCTGTGGTATGGAATACCTCTTTGGCTAGTTTGAGTCAGGTGTCCTGTCTCTGCTTGCTCCTGACTTTTTCTGCCCTT
>JANHGB010000927.1:5212-15745 GCA_026283785.1 Coracopsis vasa | reverse complement strand
ATGGGTGAGCTATCAGGTGAAATTGCAGGCTTCTGATTACAGATGATAATATCTTCATTGCACATCTGCAGTGCCTGGTCTCCATCCAAACCTCTAATTTCATTTAGATTATATTATTTCTTTCGAGCTGCAGGAAGCCACAGCTGCTGCTGGGAGCCTGGTAGAGGTGTAGGAGGAAGCCAGCTGGGGTGGCAAACACCCTCCAAGTGGTGTGTAAGCACCCAGCAGCACCGGCTGCCACGCAGGCTGGTCTCCAGCAGAAGGTGGTGACTCCACTTTGCAGCCTGCACTGCCGGTAGTAAGGAATTAGCCACCCCTGCAGTGAACAGCTTTGCTCTAAATCACAGTTGGGTATGGCAGAAACATTAGCTATTTTTTAACATCTCATGCAAAAGCAGTCCTCTGCCTGTTTCATATGCTGTGCATGTGAATTTGGTGCTTCCCAAATCACGTTAGCGCTGACAAGCGCTATGTATGCTACAAGTGGGACAGGGCAAGCCCTTCTGCCCCCGGGCTATTAGCATCATCTCATACTATTTACTGCCTCTATTCTGGTTTCAGGATTCTAACCTCTTTTAGCCCCTTCTCTCTGGCTCCCACCAGTCCCCAAACACACTGCTGAAGTCAAGTCATCCTTTGTCTCATGAGCATCCATCAAAGATTTCACCAAGAAATCATTGACCTGGGCAACTGAACATCATTGATCCGGGCAACTGAACATCATTGATCCAGACAACATGCCATCATGTCCTTTTCAGCTGCTGCAAGTCTGGTTAGCACAATGTACTTTGGAATAGTCCATCACTCAAATATGCATCCCATCAGACAGCCTGACGTCTCTGTGCCAGCTCCCAGCTTAGCAAGAAAAGTGCCCAAGTTTGTGGTGCTTGACCTCTCCGTGCACTGGGAGAACCTCATTCTCTGGACCAAGGCAGGAGACAAGCTCTGCAATTAGAAAGATGGGAAGGAGAAATCAACTCACTGCAAGGATGGCTAGACCTTGTTGCACCCCACCAGCCTCCTCTGCCTGTAACTCTTCTTTCTTTTTGGGGAAAAAGGAACAACTTGACCACATCTGCCCATACAGAATTGTTGTCATTATCGCCATTTTAGGATCAGCAAAATAAATCTAACAATTTACTGTTTGAGACCTATTTAACCAAACCCTTTACATCTAAACCAGTATTATAGTCTCATTCATGGTCAGAGTGGTCAGCTAGTGGTTTTTCATTCATCCCTATCTCATCTCAGCAGTGTGGGTTGTGCCCCCCGGCAGCTGCTCCAAACCTTGGGCTGCACACAACCCTGTCCCTTCAGAACATCCCCGCGGTATCTGTCAGGTTCTCAACATATAAATAATCACCTCCATCAGTCTTTGCCTGAGCTTGTACTTTCAGCCATCCAAAATCTTCCTGCAGATGGATAGAGTTTGGGGGGGGTGGCTACATACTTTTTAGTTCTTTCCCCAGGTTGTGTTTTTTGGCAGAGCTTGGCACTAAAGTTGTTATTGCATGCTTCTAACTCAAATCGTCACATCCTTACATAAAAGTACATGGGCAGATTGGCCTAAGGCATTTTTTTCTCCAGTAACAAGGAATTCTAACTTTGTGAGGAGTTGTTTCAAACTATTCCCATGGGGTTAGGCTCGCCCAGGGATGCGACAGGCAGATGAGTGCCGCAGGCCAGTTGTAAAAACAGGGCTTGTTCCAGCTCATAGAGAGCCCCAAGGAGCAGCTGTGATGTCTCTGCCCCTTAATTGGAAAGGAGATTTGTTTTCATGCCTTAAATTTCAGAAAGAAACTGTGCAGCAGCCAGGCGAGCAGTGCTGAAGGGGAATTTGGGAAGGAGTACAAGGACAGGTAGTGGCATCACCATCACAGCTCATTTCCCAGTGCATTTCTGTGCAGTGACCTGCAAAGCAAAGCAAAAGAGCTTCAAGATTTTCCTGCTCTTTTTTTTTCTGATATTGTCTTACCTGGTTATTCCCACACTGCAAATTCAGTCCTCGGTCCCAGGGATGGCATGACAAGGACGTAATGTGCTGTTGAAAATACGATTGAGTGAGAAGACAAGTCATTTTTGCTCTGATTTCTCCTTTTTTTTTTTTTAATCAGGCATTTTTCAGATTCCTCAAGCAAAAAATAACATTCATCTTTAACCTCCCTGTTGTGAAAAAAGGGTAAAAAGACCTCAAGCTTCTTTTGCATCCCAGGAGATGCTCGTGTGAAGCTGCTGTACACGTTGGGATACTCTGACTTTCACACAGTGTGGAAAATAGTGAGAATGTGGTCATCTTGATGGTGAAGAAAATAAAACCTGTTTCTGTTGGGTTCTTACTTGTTAGAGAAGCGCTGCAGAAAGGCATTAGCTTTACAAATAAACTGTTTATGGCTCGAGAGGCTGGGGAAGGAATCCGCCAGAGCAATTTTCTCAAAGAGGAGCTGGTGCAAAAATAAATAAGGCAAGGTGGGAAATGAGGAGGTTTTCATTTGGCCACGCAGACACTTCTCATTCAGTTTCTTTGCGTCCACTTTCTACTTTTACTTGCAAGTTGGGCATCAATTTTTGCTCTTCTAATCAGAGTCTCCCCCATTATCCAGCTGGGACCAGTGAGTTTTCACCTAAAGGCTGCTTTCAGCCCTGGGCTGCAATATTTGCCACCCACATCCACACAGTGTAAGGTTTCTGTTTGCTGCTGAGGGCTGGCTCAGCTTGCAAACTCCTTGGTGTTGGCACAGAAGAGAGTTTCATGAGCAGATTTCTTCCTCCTCACTTTACTTAACATTAACCTCATCACTCCAGAGGTGAGGAAGGGAAGGCAACTCCTACCAGGAGGAGGGGAAACGGCTGAGGATCGCTGGTGGAAAGTGAAGTTCTGTTTGTGCCCAGGAACCTGGGGAGATCTGGAGCCTTTGTGTCTGGGGAAGGAAAATACCCACGAATGTCACGTTCCCTGTAATTACATTGCAGAACAGTTCCCTCCCTGTTAATAGGCTGGCATTAGAGAAGAGCTCCAAGAGCAGAGTGCAGTACCCAGGATAAGCAGCAGCCCATGTATCAAGCAGAAGTGGGTAATAAATCAGCAGGCTCCATTTGATCATTCAACAGATAAGTGAGAAGCTACTTCGGATGAAAAAGCATCCCCCAGGCAAGGAGATTTCAAGATCTATCTCAGACTTGGTCTGACAGGTCAGGAGAGGAAAGACTGGGTTCTCATTTATATGCAGTGAAAACCAAGACTGTATTTCCACTGTCCATTAGCTCCCTCCAAAGAAGAGGTGCCATTTGACCCACCCGAAGCCAGCGCTAAGTTTTGATTTCCCAGAATCTGCTTAATTTCAGGGTGTCCAATTTAAGACAGCATGGCATAACCTGATTTATAGACAAGACAGCACATCCTGCATCCCTGGAAGCTGAAAGTCCAGATCATCTCCAAATCATTGTTTCTCATGAAAAGTTTTGGTGTGTTTTTCTGCAACACCAACATTTGTCTCCTGATCTACCTGGAGGGGAGGATATGGAGAACAACCAGCCAAAGAGACAGGAAAAAGAGTCAAGATAGGCTTGGAAGGACATGATCCCATTACCCAATTTACCCTTTTTGATGAGAATCACCAGGCAAAGACACTGCTTTCACAGGTGAGGAGTGCAAACACTGCACAGTGCAAGGGTGAAGCAAGCCCTCAGGCAAGGTCTTCTTCTTGAGGCTCTAGTCTTGGCACAGACACATTATTTAACTAATTGCAATCATCATTTGGACATTAGGAACACAAATGAGTGGAAACAAAAGCTCTTTCAGGATTATCCCAAATACTCCTTTCCTGTAGAGGTGCCACCTTTGCACAGTTTTCAGCCCAAGGGTGGCTTTCTATCCTCCCCTTTTGCTGTCAGGGGGCTGCCTCCTGGCACCTGGCTGGTGGGATCACGGAGATCTGTGCCCTCAGTCCCACCATGCAGCCTTGGGTGGGCTTGGGGACCACAGGGAGGAGAGCCCCATGGCTGTTTAACCAGCAGCAGGGCAGCAGGAGCCCTACCAACAGCCGTGGTGGCATGAGGATAGAGCCCTGTCCTCTGAAAAAGGGAGATAAAGAGCTCAAAGGGAAACACAGAAATAATAGCATTTAAACAGCCAGCAGCTGCTTTGGCACATAACCTTTGATTCTGCCGAGAGAAGAAACAGCTTGCTTCAGAAACTTCTGAATGTGCCAAACTGCAGTCAAAGTCCTGAAGGGCTGGGAGGTGGGTTTGTCTTCTGGTTCCAGCTCTGCTTCAGTGTTAAACCATCATTGCCTGAAACAGCCTCTCAGCACATCCCAGCTCACAGGGGAAGTCAGGGTCTTGGGTAAATAGACCTTAGGGCTGAGTCAGTCCAACAGCTTGATGTCCCTGTGCTGGCAGAAACCTGTGATCTCAGCAGCAGAATTAAGTATTGTTCTTGTTAAAAGGCAAAAGCAGCTGGTTTATGTTCAATACATGCCAAAAGAGGTGTGTGGCAAGGAAATGTTTGGAGTGGAAGTGCTAGAGGGGCTTCAGGCAGGGGATGAGGTGCAGCCAGAGTGGTGCAAGAGGGAGCGGGAGATTACTGGGGTGGCACTGGGCACTGCTGAGGTGGCAGAGGGTTTTGTGACCCCAGTAGCCCCAGCTTGCAGACTGGTGTTGGCAGTGCCTGGGCAAAACTGGCATTGCCAAGTCCTCCTGCAAGACCTGGTTCATGGCTCTCAGCAAAGCCAAAGGCATCCCAACATCCAGCTTCATTTCCTGCAGGAACCTCGGCCAGACACAACCACAAGGACAAGAGGAGCAATAGCAGGTACAGGCCACATCTGGAAATAACCCCTTCCTTGTAACTACCTTTTTCTACTGCAAAAATACACTCAGCTGTGAAACTGAGCCTGGAGGGCACAATTCCTTGTAGAGGAATTCAGCATCGCTCCCAGCAGCTCTGCACTGTTACCTGCCTGTTTGGAGCATACAGCAGATGGAGGGAAACCTTATAACCTCTCTGGAGTTGAAGCAAAAGCTATTGCACTGCAGATATTATGGGATTTGGGCAATTATCATCTCCCCTCAGGTAGGTGACAAGTACCTCTTGCTCCCTAGGCAAGAGCTGGATTGTTTTCTCTGCAGGCTGAGTGCCTTCATGAGCCATTATGCTGTTGGAAGATCTTTGGTCACATCAGAAAAAGCCCTCATGATGAAGATGTCTGTGTCTTTTTAATGAGCAGAGTTGATCTGTACATATAGAAATCTCTCTTTACCAGAGCTCCAGAAAATACATCACATTGCCAGCAAACCCAGGGCCCAGCTTCAGGTTCCATTAACGAAAAGAGAAGCAAATACCCCTCGAAACTTAGCCCAAAGCCTATTGAATACCAGGAGGATGCCTCCAGGGTGGGAAAGCTGCAAAGCAGGAGTCTGGCATCATGCCTGCCTGCACCTCACCAGTAAATGGGTTTGCTAGTACCCCATCACTGTGCGTGTGTGGGTGCTCTGCACCCTCCAAGCAAGTTGTGCCAGCCCTTAGTGCTGGTGATGCCCAGCAGAAAGGAGCCCAGCCGGAGCTAAAAATGTTCTCTGTTCTTCTGTGGGGAAGCAAAGCTCTTTGAAGACAGAAATTGCCAAGACAGAAGATGCAGAGTCCTTGCAGCTGCTCCTGGAGAGCTTCCCTGCAACAAGGGAAACAGAAGCAACTGGGGAAGGAGCAATGACCAGGGACTATACAGCCTTGACTTTATACCAGTTAACTGGTTCTTCTATTATCAGGGGTAAGTCAAACACAGGCAGTCCTGGGTAACACAAAAATCTAAGTGTCTGTCTTCAGCCCAGCTCATGGCATCTATTGATACCTTTATATTCCCAACCCAACCCCCTCCCGCCCTCTTGTTTGTGAGGATTTTGTACATACGCAGGAATGCAATGTCAGAAAAAGCTCAGAACAGCAGCATGTGCTGAGCTGCCCAGGGTTTTCCTGTTTGAGCCTCAAAGGAGAGTTGCATTTGAGCAGGGGAGCCATCTCCCTGCAAATAACAAGAGAATCACAGCAAACAGCAGCCACTCCACTAACCCCAGGCTCAGAACTGCCCTAACAGCAGCTAATTGGGAAGCTCACATGGTAACACATGCAGGGAGCTGCTAGGAAACCAGCAAGCCCCTTTCTTACTGCATTGTCCCCGAAGTGAGGAGAAGAAGGGAGTTTTCCCAGTGAGCTGAACACCCAAGCATGCTGTGATACAGCACCATGCCTGGCAGGCTGCAGCCTCCCGACCCTGGCGGCTTAGGCAATTCCCAGAGAAGAAGGTGGAGGAGATGCATACTGTCATCTCCTCCAGTAGCTGGGTTTTCAGGGTCTCCAGTGCCACCTTGAGTGACCTGCCCCATCACACAGCAGAGCATCTGCAAGCTAGGTGCTTGTTTCCCCAGCTATAAGCTATGTTACATGTCACAAGTCAGGTTGGCAGCCTTGTGACGGGTTTTTGAAGCCCTTTCAGATCTGCTGGCAGGAAAGAAATGCAGAGCACGCCTCTCGCCCTACAGGTCTGAGTGGCTTGAACGCTTTGCTGAGCATAACAGAGTCATGCAGATCCACTCCTGGATAGAAATACATTTTCTTCCGTCACACGATAGCATGAGGTGGCAAACATCCAACATTTGGGACAGCTGGAAGGCTGGGAAGGACCCAGAGCACAGTGCAAGACAAGGCAGCTTCTTAAGCCCTTAGTTATTTGGCTTGGTTTTGCAAAAATAGTTTATCAAAGCTATAGAAAACACCTCTTTTCTCAAAACAGCCAAGGGCCAGCACTGCTTTCAGGGCAGGCAGAGGTTACCCTGCCACAGCAGCATACTCTCCTTAGTTCCTCTGCTTGTGTAGCGGGGGTTCAGAGGTGCCCTGGGCTGGGGAAGCCAGGCAACAGTAGCCCACATGCCAGGATGGAGCCTCTTATTCCACAGAGCACCAGCAAGCATGGATTTTGGCATGCAGCAAAGGAGATCTTCAGACTGCCCAGCTTCCTCTTGAACATCTGGGAGAGCAGCCTCTCTCCCCCTGTCTCCTGCCTTCATCTGCCAAACAGCACCTTACCCTTGTAAGCACATAAGTAGTTGGTGGAAGGCTCTGATGAAGATGCCCTGGAGGGATTACACCTGGAGTTAGCCCAGACCCTACCGTTGTCATGAAGCTAAATGACATTTAGCAGTGGTTTTACCTGGAGCGGGGTCAGCCAGGATGGAGGATGAGGACACGGGTTATTGCTATGCCCAGACTCCATGGTGGCTGCAAGGTCCCAGCCAGAGCCACCACTGTGAGGAGCACAGCTTCATCCTCCTCCACTTGTCTACAAAACACATCCTGAGCACTGGCTCATGTGTAGCTGAGGTGATCACATGTCTGGGAGGGAGGTCTGAGAGGTAGGGTGGGATGGGGCCATGTCCATGTGTTCCCAGGTGTGCCCAGCTCTGATGGCTGAGGGGAAAGGTATCTCACTGAGGCCGACACCTGCCCTGAATCTGTATTTCTCCCTGTTTGAAAATGCCAGAAATTACCAATTTTCACCCCAGTTTGGGTGAAAGTTGAAATAACATCATTTGAGAACACAGAAAAATAAGTGCTAAGATGTTTGGAAGGAAAAATCCCACAGACACAGTGTTTGTAGAGCACTTTGAACCATGTGTTTCACGGAGAAAACTGCCAGCACATCACTGGTGTCACCTATTTATTACTACTGTCCCTGTAGAGACAGGTACTCCTGCAGCACACACCACTGCCCTGCAGCTCGGGTATCCGGTGTTTCCAGCCACCTTCTGAAGGGCCGGACCTGGCCTTTATAAACAGAAACTGGAAAAAGAAATCACTAAAATCCAGATGATGAAGTGAATGCAAGTCTATGGAGACATCAGAAACCAATGCAGGCTGCTGGTTGGAGGAGGTCACCTGGAGAGATGTGGTCAGAGGGAGGCCAGCCGCTGCCCTTTCCCCTTCATCCACACTGTCCTAGCTAGTCCAAAACACATTTTCATGCACTGGCTGACGAATTTGCGCTTGCTTTTAAACTGGTTCATCCAGAGAAAACCGGGTTCTCCTGCCCTATGTGTTCAGGGGGACAGAAATTAAACTAGGGGAGAGCTGACCCAGAGTCCAGTTGTTTCTGATGTTTCAGACAACAGCCTCTGCTGCTGCTGGAGGTCTTTGCAATTCAGCCACGAAGGCATGTGAAGCCTCCCAAGAGGAGTGTGCCCATGGGGATTCTGCTAGTTTACAGACCATGAAGACCTGGCAAAGCCAGGCACGGTGGAGGAAGAGGTGCAGATCAGATCCAGCCATCAGTGAAAGGAACAGCTTTGGTGTAGGACATCCTTACATCACCACCCCACTGACGTCCTCCAGCCAGGCTCAGCCCCTCCACCATTGCTTGTGGCTGGTGGGGAGGATGGGTGATGGGGCACAAGGACACCTCAGATCACACTTAGTGATAAAAGGTGAGTGAAAGAGATGGGCAGGACATGCTGGCAGGGGGGACAGTCCTGCTCCAAACCCACCTGGAACTGCTCCACCGGGGTTTAGCTGGTGGGATACAGCCCCAGCAGCCACCATTTAATCTTTTATGTCTGGAAACCTGCTTGTAGCCCCTCTGTTTCTGGCAAGCGGACATACCTTGTCCACTGGGCTCATGAGGGGAGGCCATCCCTGTGCCCTGAGGATGACAAAAATGCTGCCCCTTGCTCAAAGTGTGGGACAAAGGGATTTTTCCAAAGTCACTTTCAGGGCTGTGTTTCACCTTTGGAAAATCACCTGGATTTCCACCCCAGGGTTGTAAATGCAGCTGGTTGCAGAGCAAAGCACAGGTCCATCGCCAACCCTTTGTACAGCACAGCCACAAAGGAAGGGGTAAACCACCATCATTTCCACACCAGCAGATGGAAAGGAGATGCTGCTTTCCCTGGATGTGGCAGGAAAAGACAGGCACAACTCTGCTTAAGTAGGTGCTACAGAAGAAGTTGCAACTGGGCTCCTAGTAGGCAGAAAGGAAGTAAAAGATGCAGCCTCTAATCTGCTCCTTGAGTTCCAAGTGCTGGGGTATAGCAACCCTAATGTAGAATACAGATGCTGCACTGCCCACCAGGGCTTTAAATATGGAAGAGGGTGAGCTGTGCCCTTCAGCAGAGGACAGGTACAAAGAGTCCAGCTCCAGGGCAGGATGTGAATATAGATGATTTTCAGAGAAGTTCTTGATCTTATCTTTCAAGCCTTCCTGCTTGAGTCAGGCGAGAAACACAACAGAAACTAGAAAGACTTGGTGAGGTTTGAACAGACGTGGCAACCTGTGCGCCCGCAGGCTCTCTGGAAGGACAGCATCTGCTGAGGGTTCTCTAAGTGCCAAATTCAATAGTACCTCTATGAGCTGGGAAAAGTCATTTATCACGAGCAGGTGGCAATGCGGCACTGAAACACCGCCTTGGAAGTGACCTTTACTGAGAAACAGTGTGGATGTGGATGAGGTGGGATCCCTCGGCTGTCATTGCCCAGGAGGATTGGAAATGGGATGGAAATGCTCTGCAAAACCCCAATCTGAGAGTTCCAGGTCTCCTATGTCCCCTGTAAGGTCTGGATTGGGGCACCCTTCAAGGATCTCTTAGGATGTGGTTTGCAAGCTTATTCTTTACTCAAAAGAGCATCTCTCCCTGTGCCTCCAAAGTCCTTTGTTCCCCAGTTCTTTAAACCAGCGCTTACTGAAAATAAATGTCCAAGCATCTGATTCTCTGCAAAATTCCCCAACTGGTCCAAAATGGGTGGGAAGGCAGTGGCGTTCGGCTGATTTCTGGCTATGGACAGGTTGACATATTATCAATCCCTTTATAATCATATTGTAGCAAAGGCTGTGGCCATCAGGCAAATGCTCAAGCACATAATGTAGTATTAAACATTACATTTCTCATTGTCTGTGCAGGAATAAGACCCAAAGCAGTAAATCTGCTGTAGGTGAGGTGTGGTGGTCTAGCCCCATGGTGATGCCCTCACTGGCTGTAGTGACTCAATGGCTCCCAGAAGGTATGTAAACTGCTGCTCAGTATCAGAGGTCAGTCTCCCCGCACACCACTGTCCTGCAGAAAGAGGAAGCTCTTTGTGGTTGGGCAAAGCTTGTGGTCATTTCTCACCTTCATCAGAGAGGTTCAAACAAGAAACAGGTTTTGCTCAGATGCAGAAGGAGCTTCCAAACAGAGTAAACCCCCGGGGCAAGCAGGCCCACACTCGCATGGGTCTGCATCTCGCCAGGCTGCACTTATCTTTAATAGCACCATCTGCTGATATTAAAAATACTTTGCTTTTTAGTCTATACAGAAGCTCTTGATGCACCTGAGCTTCCAGCAGCCTCCCAAGTCCAGCAGCCAGGGGTGCAGGACTGATCAGCTGCCAGGAATGCTGTCCCTCCTCCTCGCTCGGGCTCGTGGGCTTTCAGATGTTGATGGATTTCTCTACCTGGTAACAGTCTGGCAGGCGTTTCTGAGAAGTTCATTGAGTAATTGCAAGTCAGGATGTGT
>JANHGB010000925.1:4713-19767 GCA_026283785.1 Coracopsis vasa | reverse complement strand
CCTTAAGGAGCCTTCTCTTCTCCAGGCTGACCCAGCCCAGCTCTCTCAGCCTGGCTCCAGAGCAGAGCTGCTCCAGCTCTCCCAGCATCTCTGTGGCCTCCTTTGGACTCTCATCACAACTACAGTGGAACAATTTGCTACACCTGAAATTGCCAGTGCAAAGATCCCCTGCCTGAAGCTTGACTGTGACAAAGAAATTCACCCAGGATTCAGCTATTACCTCTCCACCCACATGTACTTTATAAGGACCGATAGTGATGAAATTGCAGCATGATTTTCAGACTGCTAAAAAGATATAAAGTAACAAAATATTTCACTCACCAAAGCAATACCTTGAGCTTCCTCATGAGTCACTCTTACAGTGTTTGGAACACTAGTATTAATGAAAAAATACCCAGAACCTTCTTTGATGAAAAGTTCTGCCTGCAAAAGCAGAAAAGCATCCAAAATTAGATTGTAGCTTTCTATTACATTGCTAAACCTGGCATCCTTACACATATCATACAATATTTTGATCTTTTTCTCCCTGCATTTAGAAAGCACCAGAATAATTCCTTACCTGTACATCAGCATGATTGTAAATGGAGACATCAGTAGGGCTTACTTTTACATCTTCAACTAGCATTAGCTCAATAGTGGCAGAAAGTGGTAGAAGAGGTTCATTCTGAAAGAAACAATTCTAGCTATTACAGCAAACACTGACAGTCAGAAAACAGGGTAAGTCTCTCATATATGCACGGAAGGGTGCTGAAGGCAGATGAGGAGAGAGCCAGAGCTGGAGAAGTTTATGCTAATAAAATGTCCACAAGATCTAGTAATTGGCTCAGTTGCTAGAGGTAAGGTCATACATGGCACACGTTGTGGTACTCTGCAGCTCTGACCCAAGACAAAGGCCAGTGCCTTAAGAGATGCAGCAGGATCAGTTTATCAAGTCTGACACAACAGACAGGGTATGAACTCAGACATGCTGTGGGTTCATACAAAAATGATACATGTAGAGACGGAATGTTTTCTTCATGTTCATCTCCTTCAGATTCTTCCTAGCAGGCCACCAAAAGAAATTCTTCCTTAAGTGTAAGTAAATAAACATTGGACCTCATGCAAGTTTAATCATTCACTCATAACAACATTAGCTTAGAAAGGGAAAATGTTTTTGTAGAGGAAGTTAGTATTATGTACCCATTTCACCTAATTAGTAGAATTACTTCCTTGATGTAGAAAGCTTGTCATCTTTCCCTAATGGTATAATAGGATGCTCCACATAAACATGGAACAATGACCAAGAGATCTTAATATACCATCTATTAGATTTTCATACTTCTTACAGACAGAAAGGGAAATAAGTATGGTCAGGTTTGAAAGCAGAATATAGCAGTCCAGTTCCAACGCTTTGGAAACAAGCAAATGATCTCATTTAAAGAAACAACACATGAGCCTATGTAACTGTAGCAGAAGTGGTATTTACAACTACTCTTCAACTACTAAACAGATTCCTCCTGAACTTAAACACAGAGACTAGAACTTAAAAGAACGCTGGCGCCATTTCACATGTATGTATCCCACTCTGAAATACAATGAACTTCTCTGAACCAGAGGCAAAGTTTAGAGAATTCTAATTATGTCTAAATGTAAGAAAGAACAGTGACTATTAGTTTAATAGAGCAGAGCACAGTGATTTACAAAATGATGCATAGAATCGTAGAACAGTTAGGGTTAGAAGGGACCTTCAAAGCTCATCTAGTCCAACCCCGCTGCAATGAGCAGGAACATCTTCAACTAGATCTGGTTGCTCAGAACCTGATCTAGTTCATTGCTGAACCTCTCTCAAGAGAAAAAAAATACAGAACCAAATATCTTTGGTGGCAAGGAAACTGCGTCCCTAATTTTGACTAAGTCAAACTATTCAGTGGAAATGCACCTACAACATGCTTCGCAACAAGAACAGACTAGAAACCTCACTGACAAGACAAGAACCAACTGGCAATACAGATCATCTTCCAAAGACATTGACCATCCAGACATACTGACCATACCAACCTCAGACATACTGACAGAAATCTAGGGCATGGGATGTTTTCCATTACTAGTGCCCATTTGTTACCTGCTTGGAATTAATAATACTGTAACCTCTAGCTCCATATTTTATTCTTTGTCTCAACTCTATTTTCATGGCACATCATTTAGAGCCACACATAATCAAAACTCACTTAAATGCTGCTTAATCAAATTAAACAGAGCTTCAATGTAGTGTAGCAGGATAGGTGAAGAGCTAGTTACTTCGCAAGTCAGGTTGTTCCATAGGCTGAAACATGCCTTTGTATTCAATTAAAAAAAGTGACCCAAACAGAAAATGGCCATCTGTTTACATCTGCCTTGTTTCTCATCATCACTACTTGCTGTTGTTCTTCCCTATGCTGAATACCTACAAACTCAAGTATTCCGGGGAGTGGCTAATGACTTGTAGTAGAGCCTAGGCTTAGAGCTGGCACTGTACAAATCAGTTGTCTCTCCCTTCTGTAAGATCAACATGAGACCAAGTTAAAAAAGAGCATTAGTCAGAACCCAGATTTTACTCATGGTCCATCAGCATATCAGCCAGCTTTTGCTTTGCTCATGCAGAACCTTTCTACCCAGTTTTGCAGTGAAAATAACACATTCACTTTCCCCAGTGACAGCTGCACTAAGCACATGTCTGCTTTAGTGAAGGACAAGCAGCAGAGATTCATCACTGTTAAAAAACCTAAATGGAAACAAACTCAACTGAAACAATTCTTTGTAATCCCCTTGTCCAGTTGGTTTAACATGAAAATGAAAAAAAAGGAATTGAATGTATCTGATATAGATAGCAGCACATAGCGCAGAGGAGAGCAGGAACACCACAGAAACATTGTGGCATGGATCTGTCTTCAGAATCAGCTATGGAGCTGCCTTATTTTTATATTACTATGCACCGAAGAAATAAATCCATAGGGACACCCTGCATTAAACATCAGAGGAAAATGTCAATAGCAAAGAGAGTTCTGGGTACCCGTGTTTTGACTTTCGCTGCCTGGAGATGGGACCGCTGGTATTCTGCTGCAGCTGCAGAGATGGTGGCTGTTCCAGACTCATGATGAACTGCAACAGTTTGTAAGCCTAGAATCAAACAAAAAGTCAAAGAAATCTGATTATGGGGAAGAAAAAGCTGAAATATACACTTCTAATCTCTTCCATTATCATTCTACACAAAGACATTCTCTCTGAAGGCACGCTCTAGGCATTGGCCTAGGTTCGTTCTCCCTGACCTCCCTTTATCTTTTTCCCCTGAAAAGCACACTCTTTAAACACACGTTGAGGACAAGATGAAATATGACTGCAGATTACATCAATTTCTTTGATCAAGCTCAGACATTTAATCTTGACCTTCTTCAAATCAAGAAACGCTTGTGTTTAAACTAATTCGTACCATGCATTCTCTTTTGACCACTTCCATCTTCTTTCAGAGTCAGCTCCATTGGCGTATCAGGCTCAATATTAGCTAAGGATGGTTTTGATGATTCCCAGGTAACACTGAGAGAGCTGAAGTTATCAAATCTACTGCCCTGTTGGTCATATGCAGCCAAATCCAAAACTGGATGGCGGTGACTTGAAACAGGAACCTGAAAAAGAATGAATACTTTGAACTGCACAGATACAAGAGGATTTTATAATCATTAAAGGAAAAAAAAACAACGTATGCCAAGTTCCATGAGATATATTGTAGCATTCATTACATGAGTAATGGCCATTAAAATAAGCCATAAATGCAAAGTCATTAAGCTGTACTTCAACTGCAAGGGGTTTTTTTGGGGTGGAAATTTCTTTAGCCAGTGAATTACCTTAGAACAAAAACGTAAGCACTCAGTTCAATTATGCTGTCTTTGGACTTCCAACAAATACTGAAAACCACACCATTTGTCAGAAGACATAGCTCAAAATTCCAGTGTTCACCATGTGAAATCCATTAGCAATAGCCATGTACTGATGTAGTCTGACACACAAAAGAACTAGAGAAACAGGTGAGCTCTGAAGTGACTTACAATACACAAAATCTCCTCCTCATCTTGTCATTACACAGAAGTTACTTAAATGATTCACCAACAGTGATTCACCACATTGCAGTTTTATGGAAGCAGGATGGCTTTTAGATTTGCTTGGTAATATTAACATGACCGAGCACACAGTTTACTCATCAGCCAATATGTGACAGCACTCATCAGGGTACAGAAGAAAGTTCTTTCTGCTTGACAATTTACACATATGCATCATCCATTTATTATGACTCAGACCTGCAAAGCTGAATACATTTGATGTCATGGAACAACACTCACTGCACAGGCTTACACAGGTATCTTCACATCAGCAGTGTTTGTGCCTTTACTAATCATACACACAAATGTACACTCCTGTAACAATCCATATATGATAAAATATGTCTATAGTCAGTAGAAAGTTACGATCAGAATGGAGTGGTACAGAGAAAAGTACTTTCTTTAGAAACACAAGCTTCTCTTGAGATAAATTTCTTTTTCATTAAGAAGGGCTTCCTCACAGTGACACTTTTGTAAGAAGCCACCATCCAAATGCTTTTACGTATGCTCCTATTTTCTGGTAGGTCCCTTTATAAACTTGATTGAATGATCACTGTAGGAAGCCCCGATTCGGCCTGCAAACAACATAGCCCACAACACTAGTTACTGCTACTCTTGCAGCAATTAGATGCTTATTCTACATGGAGAGGTCCAAACACTGCTTTTGAAGTTACAAGAAGACACTCTTTTCCTGTCCCTTCTCAGGCTTACCACTTGCTTGTTTTGTTGCAGCAAGGGGCAGGAGAGATCAAGCTGAGGACTTCCATAAACAGGAGTCAAAGTGAGTCGGGAAGGGACAGCACAGACGAACTTCACTGCAGCAGACCCAGTCACTGGAAAAGGGTTGGTGATTGTGGGGTTGTTTCCAACCTTTAAGACAATAACCTGTACAAGTACAAAAACAGGCAAGTGAGGAAGGAGAAAAGACTACTGAGTTCAGGCATGTTCTGTTTCATTGATCTCAGAATGACCAAGCAAAATTATGATTATTGGGAATTTACAGCACCATTAGGACATGGGAAGATGTAAAAGGAGGTACATATCTCAAGAACAGTTCTATACCACTACCAAAGTACTACTCCTGGGAACTTTTCCTAGGTATTCACGTTTAAATGAAGTTTGATAGTAATAAACAACAAATCTTTTGTAACTTAAAAAGCTAACAGGCAGGTGTTTTTCTCACAGAGTGAGAATACAACAGCCCAAAGACAATATTTATAGTCACCTCAGGGGGTTAAAAACATCTTTTGTTTAATTTACATTCCTTTTTCAGCCTTCAGCAAAACAAAGTGGCTAACAGCACAGAGAAGCCCATCCCAGCAGGCTGAAGTAGCTCCTTTACCTGCCTTACTCACTCATGCACTGGTACCAGCCAAAGGCACACACAATTTCCACTTAGAGAAGTAGCTATGCTTTGCACAATGCCCACTAAGGAAATCAGTTAAACAATTTCACAGCTACATCAAAACTCTTGGGCCTTGCAGAATTACAGAAGAAAAACATTAAATCAAAGCAAAATGCTTTATAGACTGGCCAGGGTGAGCAAAGCAGGATAAATCACTTCTGCGTGTCAGAGAAAACAAGACCAGGTAGAAAATAACTACAGCCATTATCACAACAACTGCACAAATATCAGAGCAGTAAATTCATATGGCCGTCATTTGTCTGAATAAACAGAATTACACTGGAAGGTAACCTGGTTAAGAGGAGCAGGGCAGGCAGTAGTCAGTTTACTGCAGAAACCTTCTGCTATGATCCCATTTATGCAAACTGAAGCTGCACTTATTAGGATGTTTAATGCATTCTACAACATAAGGTTTCTGTGACTTGGCTTTATACTGCAATAAACCCATCATAAGCTACTTTATAACATAATGTTATGAAATGTTCACTCTAAAACCTACATAAACAATGTACTTACCCAAGTTCTTCACTGCCTTATAATAAGAATTACTTGTTATATAAAAGGTATACGGTATCATAAATCTGTCTGAAGCCTGTTCCCAATTGCCTCAGCTTGGTGCTTGACAGAAGGCCATACAGATACCTTCTGGCACTTACTTGCTCCCCCAGGCTTTTGCAAGACACTCTAACCCAATGCTGGATGTTATTTCGAGACGTAGGAGGTCCAAATAAAGACAGACCAACACTTTCTGCATCCTCAGCGGTGACATTCCTGAAGAACTTTGAAGGTTCTTGTACCCATGGTCTAGGTCCTCCTTCAAATAACATATCTTTAGAGGAACCCAAAGTCACTAAGGCAACAGTCAGAGGATCAATGGCCTGTAATGAATGAATTAATTACAAATTAATGATTCTATTTACATACAGCTTGGTTGTACTTTGCAAAAGAAACTTCCTTCTTAATAGAAGAGCTACCTTTGTTACTCTCATTAGGCTACTAGTCTTCCCACACTCGCTTTGTAAGCATGGATATTCAAGAACAGTTGTACCAATATAACCAGCATTACCTACAGGAACTCTGCTCAGCTGGGTCACATTCAATGGAACCTGCAGATCCAGGGAAAAGTTTTAGCTACATGCTAATCACGACCTTTTCATGAAGAACTACAGCAAGAGGAAGACCCTTAACCTACTATTCTGAGCACAATTGGATAATATTCTACTACATTTTTTATGTAGACAGTACTTCAAATAAACAAAATAATGACAAGTTTTACTTTTACTTGACAGTGCCCTCTCTGGCAGGTCTGTCCATGTAAGCACTCTTCCTGCACAAGTTTTACTTCAAACCTCTACAACAAATTCTGCGTTGGTGTGTATCACCAGGACAGACGGTGCTGTTTATCATCACAGAAATTAACTTGACAGTTTAATACACCATAACCATTTGTAGCTTGTGTTCCACATCATTATATTACTTAGGTGTTTAGTAAGAAGGAAATAGCACCTAAAATACAGGATGGTTCAAATCTTTCCCTAGGTACATTTTGGTAGGAAGAGAGAGAAGGAAAGGGCTGGCATAAATCACTCTATCCTCCCATTTACTCCCTGGTTCTATTTGTAATGTAAAGGTAAAAACTATGAGATTTAGTCTCAGGAGTCTGCCTGCCCTTTCACTCCTGCTCATCTTTCTCCCACTTGTTATGTTCTATATTATGGTTTTAAATAGCTCTCCAATGGAAAGATGCTGCCTTCCATTCCTGGGCATCACAAACATGTCATTCTACAGAAAGGAGAGAAAAGATTATTTTATTTTTCTTTCCAATCTCCTCTCCACATCACCAAGTCCTGGCTCTGTCAAGTACCCCAGAATTATTTCACTTCATACCTGGCAAGTGTTACAACACCTCAAGGGGCTTTGCTAATAAATGTGAATGATACCCTACCTATGAAAAACTCCTAATTAAGAGGACTGTACCTCTCACATTGCTGCCAATAATAGAAAGCTCAGGATGCCTCAGCATCTTCAAATAACTACACTCAGCTATTTAAAATATTTGATAGAAAAGCATATTTAAATAGCAAAATCATCTTTATAGTCATGAGTTTGTATGATTTGCACAAACTTTTGTCCCAGATGTGGGGGAGAAGCTACGGCTAAATGTTTTAGAGTTCAGCTTTGCACATTCAGTGCTAGGTCTCTGAAGATGAGGGTAACATAAGCAAATTGTCTCATATTTCCATATGGTCACCATGTACTCAAGGTTGGTTCTTCCTGTTTTCTTTAGTGAACTGTCCAACAGCGAAATAACCTTTTCCATTCATATCTTCACAGCCATACAGGCAAGCCAACTTTGCCTTCATGCAAAAAAATTAGGTTTATACTATGAAAGCAGAAATCATAAACCAGGCCTGCTTCCTTTTGACATTATGGACACAGAATTGTGACTGCCACCTTATCACCTTACTAAGCCAATTGTTAATCAGTTCAAATGGACAGTCAAGAAACAAATTATTTGAGCCTCACATAATTTTCCACTCATCTAGAGTCTGCTGAAAAGCAATTTAGTAATTCAGATGTGCTGTGCGGTACAGGATTCACATCCTCACTCAGATGAGGTTGACTCCTATTGCTACCCTACTGCTGCCCTGTACGTTTCTTCACATGATTGCAATTGTGACTCTTCTCATTCATTTTCCATTTCATTTTCCACTTGAGAAGAACCTGTGAGTTCGCTATCACACAACTTGCTCCTCTACAGCTGGAGCTTGCAGTGTCCATGCAGTCAAACTCTATTGTATATATGCTCCACCAAGAAAGAGTTAAAACACAATTCCTCAAAACAGTCCATAAATTTTTTCCCACCTCAGTTTTCAAACACATTCATTACATAATATCAACTTGCTACTTGTCATTTAAAAGCCTTTTAAGTGATGGATTGCTTAGGAACAGTGAAACCAGACTTACTTTTAATGGTAGATAAGCAGCAATGGTGATGCTGGCACTGAGGTGGACGTGACCATGGGCGTAGCTGACCGTAAGTGTTGTGTATCCTTGAGTTTCAGCTTTCACTCTGACTCCACTACAAAAATCAGCAGTTGGCTGAAGCCTTCCTGTCAGATAAATTAAAAATACATCAATACATATTTGGAGAGAAATGCCCAAGTATTTTAATGCAAGTCCAAGGTGGCTTCTTCTCAACAAAAGCATTTCCACCAGCAGAGATCTGTTCTCCAACTAGACAGGTACAAATGTTCACTACTGCCTTTCATCTCAAATCCAACACTTACCAAAGTATCCACATCACACAAACTTCTTTATTTTCACACTGGCCTAAAGAAGACATGAGTCTTCACTGTGGTACAAGCCAATATAACTTCTATCTCTTACTGAATATTTCCATCTTGCTGTTCTAAAGTGAAACTGGCTTGTAATGAAGCACAAACAAGCCACACTGCTTAGACAAGCTCTCTTGCACAGAACAACTTGAACTGCAGGCAGCAGGTCATTTCTTCAGCTAAAAATATTTTTATGAAACTCCTCTGCTTACTAAAAAGGCCATTTCAGGGGTTTGGGAGGGGTCTGGTCTTTCTGTTTTCAAAATAAACAGTATGACAGCATACTACACAGTGACATTTCCAATAGCTGCCTCTCAGGCAAACAGATGGTCCAATGCAGACCGGTTTTACTGGATCTATAGCACAGGAAAGAGCTTCCATACAAGAGACACTTGGAAAAAAAATCATGGTACGTCTGAGTAACGCACTGAATCCAGCAGACACAGGAACAAGCACGTTGCTCAGTGTCTACTTAGCCCTGCAGCATTAATGGCAATCTTTAAATATCACATGCACACTCTGCACTCTTAATAAACCTGACAAGAGGCAGTTCTTAAAGCAATGAGCTGAACAATAACAGAGCTTTGGCAAAATTTAAGCAGCTGATTGTCTTAGTTCCTTGTGAACAAGGAATGCACAGTGTCTTTCTAGCACTGAAAGTACTGCTGGACAATTTGGGCAAAGCAGTTATTAATCTTACTGTTCTTGTAGGTCTTCCAATGCTACCTCAAAACACAAGATACACGGACCCCTTTTATGAGAAAACTCATCAGCTCTGTTACAGAAGCATGTTAAAAATACTAAACCAGTAGAAAGACATATTGGAAACTACACATTATCCAAAAAAATAATTGCCAAAATGCTTTCAAATGTCAAAAATATCCAAGGGAAGTTCTGCATAAAAAAGTAAATACACCCTTGAAAGAAAACTATTCTGATCCTCACCTCTGCAGGTAAGCTCCTCTGTGGAAATGCTGTACACAGCAATGGAAACAGGGATTCAAAGGAGGTGTGTGACTTCGTAACATCTTACTTGAACTGTTCAGACAAGGAGGGGGTGAACTCACCTTGAAGTGGCCTGAACACACCACGGTTTTCTACTTCCACAGCTAGATCGAAGCGTGAGCAGTCGCTCAGTGGGACTATCTCACCCTTTTCAACATCCGTCAGGCCACTGATCTTCAGGGGCAGCTCCAATATTTGGCCAACATATACTTCAACTTGACAGGGTGTGAACTCCATCCCACTAGGTTCAGTTACGTACACCTGAAGGAATAAAGAAGCACAGGACAGATGTATGAACAGAACACCACAAAAAGGTACCAGGGAAAAACACAGACTTCTTCATGCCCTCCTTATTTCAATTATCCCTACTTGTCCCAGCTGCTGACCTCCCTGTGATGGCTGGAAACAATCCTGCTCAGATTCAGCATTGCTTTTGTGTTTCCCTGCTGCAGGAAGATCTCAGAAAGGGCCAGAAAAAGCTTGCTGCTATTTCAGTGCTCTTTTCCCACAACAGTCCAAGTTCACATTAGCTTGGTGATCCTTTTACTGCTACTTCTATAATTCTCTCTTCTGCTTTGTTGAAGCGTGGACTAAGTTGCGTGGTATCTCAGGAGGCACTGTAACCAGCTGGGACAGATCTAGTATCCAACTTGGACTTCCACAGCCTGTCTGGGCTAGACCTGAGGGAGTCAGCAAGGCTCCCAGCCCCACCACTCACAGCAGCAGGCCTGCAGAGGTTACTGGAACTCATGACTTGACTTTCACAGAATCCTGGTTTGAGTTGGAAAGGACCTTACAGCTCATCCAGTTCCAGCCCCTGCCACAGCCAGGGACACCATCCACTAGAGCATTTCCTCAATGGCTTTTTTTTCTTTTTTTCCATTCTCTTCCTTACATTTCTGTTGCAAAACATGGGAAAGGCGCCCAGGGCTCCACGTTCCCCACAGTAATACGGCAGAGATCAAAAATAAGTGAACAAGCATCTACTGCCTCATCTAACAGCCTTCTGCTTGAACAAGTAACCTTTATGTGAGACATACCACTGAAACCAGAAGGATTACTTTCAGAAATAAGACCAGGAGAAATAGATCTTCCATGCCTTCAATATATTATTTGTATTCCAATTAGCTGCTTTTTCCACTAATAATAAAGAATCCACCACAGCCTAACTGCGTATTTCGTAACACTCACAATCAAAGCTTCTCATTTGCAATATCTTAACTTCCTAACCATCTGCAAATAGCTTCAGGATAGACTACTGAACCATATGGTACAGAGTTAAATCTGTAATCCTTGTGCAACACAGTTAACTATTCCAAAGACTTGCTCACTAAGGTCAGTAAATGGAACTCTGCAGAGTTATTCGACAAAGAATGCAATTCCTAACATGAGCACAAAGGCATTCAAAAATAACCTATTCAGATTGTGCAATACACTGCTCTGAAAGCTCACATGGAGAGAAGCCTTTTTTCTGTCTTCAGGCTTTGACTTCTGTTTGAGGATAAGAAGTTTTCACTGAAAAATCTTCATTCCTGGTAGCTGGTAACTGTCAGACTGTTAAAAAGCAGCATCCTGGGCTGTCCAGAGAATAATCCCAGAGCAAGCCTGTGAACTAAATTCCACAGAAACTTTAATTTGTCTCATTATTTTAAGCGTTTGTTATTTTAAGCATGAAGTTTAGTACCTCTCATATCCAGTTGGTAGAACTGACAAATAATCTGAGCACAAAACCGAAGCTAATTTGCCCCTCAAAAGCCCCAGCATTAGTAGATGCAGCTGTTTCAAGAAAAATTTGGTTAGAAATATCCTTCCCAAAACATAATTACTTAAAAATCAAGGAGATATCTGCTTCCATAGCACTCTCTTCATTAGGGGACAGACTTGGAAGTCGTGACCAAACACATTTTTCAACACTTTTGTCAAAAGGGACTTTGGTGCAACAGCAGCACAGTACAACGACGACAGCAGTGCTGCACGTTGGAATGCTTGGAGATGAGGAGGTATTTTGTATAGCTGAAGTGTGCATGTTTGATGCAACCTGCTTGTTTCCCATCAGCTGTTAAATTACAGGCATGTATCCTGGAGGGAAGGTGAACTGCTCAGGGCTTGCAAGACACGCTTCCTAGACCAACTTCTCTGCTCCTTCAGAAACAATGAGCATCACCTTTCCAAAGCCTCAGCCAGCGGGAGGTTGTTTGCCAGCCTCAACGGCATCCGCTTGGCATAAACACACCAATTTCATTTATGACCATGCCGTCAGACACACACAGCTGCTGGCTCCCAGGTGTCACACTTGCTCAGGACACCATCACTTGGTTTTGCTGAGGTCAGGAGCAAGTTTCCTCTCTCTGTGAGGGTGCTGAGGAGCTGGCACAAGGTGCCCAGAGAAGCTGTGGTTGCCCCATCTCTGGCAGTGCTCAAGGCCAGGCTGGATACAGAGGCTTGAAGCAAGCTGCTCTAGTGGAAGGCGTCCATGCTCATGGCAGGGGGTTGGAACTGGGTGAGCTTTAAGGGCTTTTCCAACCCAAACCATTCTGGGATTCTATAATCCTCTGTCAGGTTTCCATTCCAATGTTTAGGTCTTTGTAAAAGGCACAGAGTTAGAGTACAGATTAAAATGCCTCAGTTTGTGAAGGTACCAGAGTACTGCAACTTCACAGCAGCAAACATACATCACAGCAGTACTTCTTTTTAGTTTCTATTCTATGACATTAGAGGTCTGGCAGTTCTTAACAGCTTGACAGAGCTGTCAGTAAGCACTGACACAGTTTCATTAAGGAAAAATGTTTGTGTTCAAAGGACACAAGAAGGCATTTCCAAATCAGTAAGACTCTAGAGAAAACTATGTAAGATTGTAGATTTAGTGTCTTAACCAGTGCAGCTTCTTCCCCTGCCTTTGCACACTCTTCCTTGTGTGGCCATTACATACACTGTTCCTGTATTTTCTTCATTTCATACCACACATTGATCACCCTGACCAGCTCATAAGAACAGGGTATGACTTGCATAGAGACCACAAAATCCCTCCTGGGAGATGTGTTTTCCATTCCCATTTTCTCCTATTTTCCTTAAAACATTCCTTTTTTCTTGGCCAGCTTTGGCAGCTAGATCCATTATGTGGCACTGTTACCATTTCAGCCACTTCTCCAGCCAGGAACTCCCTTGCACATCTTGATAGTATCTGTCATCCTTTTATATTGAGGGAAAACACCCACCTCTTACCATGCAGAATACACTGTTAGTTTTGGCCAGGCCAGTAGTAAATGACTATTTCCTTCTTGCGCTCAGTTTTCAACAAGGAAAAAGACTCATCAAGGAAATCAGGAAGGGGAAAAACTGGGAGTAAAGTTAGTGCAGTGCAGAGGGCCTGAATCCCTGAGGCACAACCTCTGAAACTGATGACCAAACCTGCCACAGGCAGGCAGGGAAACTTCTCAGGAACATTCTGGAAAGAGGAATGCCTACAGCATTGTCAGCTTCTTCACTGTTTCCAAAAGCCATGTTCAAGAGTGACCAGGGAAAAGAAGAATTTTACCTTCATTTCTCCATGATGTATCGAATTCTGAAGATCAGTTGCTCGAATAACACTGACGCCAATATCACTTCCAGTTGTCATTACTCCTTTGGCACTCACTGTAGCAACTGCGTGGTTAGAATAGGTCCAGCTGAAATTTCCACTTCCACCCTGAGCCTAGAACACAGAGGGAAATCTTTCAAGTACTTTATGAAGTACATGGCTCTCATGTTCCTTAGCTGTCAGACTTTGAGTATCCCGCATGAACACCAGGGACACACTGAGCAACAATAATGCTGCTAGTGAGAAAGTACAAACGAAAGAACACCTCAGAACTTTCAAATAAGCAAGGTGAACTAAGAGATGAGGAGATTATTACCCTTCATTCAGTTTAATTTCAGCTTTCTTCATACACATGTCCTCCATGCTCATCGATGCTGCTAACTCAAATATCTCCCACCTGCAAAGTCTGAACCTCACAACTCCCTGTGATTGATAGTGCTCCGAGTCAGCAGAGCATTTCCCACATCAGCACACCAGAGGCCTGGCACATGGGGCTATTGTACCGATGGAAACTCCCACTGCTCCCTGTTTCTGACAGCCGGAGTGCTGAGCTGGGGACTCAGAGCTGCTAAGCTGACACTCTGTACCTATTCACCTCTTTCAATGGGAACTGTAAAGGGATCTAAAGGGAGGAGAAAAGAAGGTGGAAGGCAGGGGAAGGAATGAGGTAAGAAAAGGGAAGAAAAGGAAGTCATTCTCTTCATGGCTTTGCATCTTTTTGCTGAAAATCAGCATCTCTACTTGCAGCTATTCAAAGACCATCCTGCTCCAGCAATGATCAGCCATGGAATGAGCAATAGGCACGTACAGAAATTGCCAACTCTTGCTGTAAGCACTGCGAGGGTCTGCAACACAGACAGGCTACCCTTCCACACCAGCTTGGCAAGGAAGGACTCAGTAACTGCCAAATTTAGGAGCTCAGGATTATCACGCAGATTCCCATAACAAAACCCCAAAACAACAAGAAAGCAAGCCCCATCCTCTCCCTAGAGCTCCCAGCTCCTGAAGAGCTGTTTCATCATTAGAAGAACTTAAGTGAGTGTAATTATTCTATGAAAGGGTAAAAACTAGTTACTTGATCTTAAGGTCCACATCAATAGAGACAGATTATAATACCCACTGTATGAGCACACTCAGCAATCAGGATGGGATAATATCTGTGGCAGGTTCATATTTTATGAAGTGAAGAGCAAAAAACACATTTTGCTCACACAAGCAGAGTACTGTCCTCCTCAATGTGCAATACTAGTGACTGAAGAAACATAATTATTGCAATGCCGCAAAATGTAGAGGTTTTAAACACCATTATTGTGAGCTATAGGAAGTGTCTGTTGAGACAAACATGGTGCAGAGCTGTATACTGAGAATAATGCATTTCTAAAGCAAGTTTAAAGAATTTAAAAGACTTTCACACCCCAAAACAGATTTCAAAGTTCCAACAGAGTAAAACAAGAGTGAACATGGGAGCAATTTTATGTTTACATGTATTGTTTTAATTTGACTTCCTCAGCATGTGCTCTAACCATTCCATGATTAAACTGAACAGCGATCTTACCGGCAATCATGACATCGGTGGCACGCTTTATACCGTCGATGAGCGACTCACGGCAACCGTACAAG